>PVJC01007619.1:0-50983 GCA_004026665.1 Murina feae | reverse complement strand
CTGGTTGGAGATTTCAGATGCTTCATTCTGGAAAAAGTCTGTTCACAGACATAAATGCTGCCAAAGATGGTTGCCATTTTGAGTGCATGGTTCCTGAGATTAGGATATGTCTCAGAGGGGAGAGATGCATAGAAATTAGGAAGGCTGCTTGACTTGAATGTGTCTTTCAGAAAGTCACAATTCTGCAGTTCAGCCAGTTTCATTTGGTAAATTGTATCCACATTTTCGACGTCAGTAGAAAATGGGTTACAGAAAAGCTGTATGTCCTGTTCATGGAGATGAAGCTCTTTAAATCTAAATTGGAACTCCTTTTGCAACTTTTCCAGTGAATCCACACATGTTTTGTTTGGGAATGCAAACCAATGGTTTTTCTGCTAACAGATTTTTGAGTTGTGGGGAGATGGCAGAAATTTTCCTCCTTCACTTGTTTGATGAGGAGGCCTAATTTTACTTCAAATGCTTTCACATGTGATTGCATGTCACAGATGAGTTCGCCTTTCCTTGAAGTTGCACATTGAAACTGTTGAGTAGCTCTGTTACATCTGTCAGAAAGGCAAGGTGCCATTTCCATTCTGCATCATTAAGCTCTGGTACTTCTTTGTTTTTTGAAAGCAGAAAAGCTGTAATCTGTGGAAGTAAGTCATAGAAATGTTTCAAAACTCTCCCTCGACTCAGTCAATGGACTTCTGTGTGGTACAGAACATCTTCATAGGCAACATTTAGCTTAGACAGAAATTCCTGAAATTGTGGTTTAGTGCATTAGCTCTAGTGAAGTTAACACAAGATACCACAATTTTCATAAGAGTCCCACTTCAGTGATTTACTATACAGCGCTTGTTCGTGGATGAGGCAGTGTATGGCTATTGGATGAGAATGGTTATGTTTGTCCATCTCTTGGTTAATGCAAGCAATTACTCCTTTCTTAGACCCCACCATGCTAGGAGCACCATCAGTTGTCACACTGGCTAGTTTAGCCCAGTCCAGCTCCAAACCATTCATAGTTTGGCAAACCTTTTCATAGATATCCTCTCCTGTAGTTGTTCCTTTGATGCTTTGCAGTGCATCAAGCTGTTCTGTGACTTCGAAATAGTCATTCGTCCCACGAATAAAAATTAGAAGTTGTGCAGAATCATGAACATCATTACTTTTGTCAAGTGCCAAGGAAAAATAGGAAAGTTTTTTTGTGGAGTTTTGCAAATGCTGATGCAAATTGTCTCCCATTTCTTCAATCCTTCGTGTAATTGTAGGACCTGAAAGACTCACTGTACTAAATAAATCGGCCTCTGGACACAACTCTTTGGCAACAGAAAGAAGGCATTTAACAAATTCTCCCTCCACGAATGGTCTGCCAGTGCACGCTATTAGCTTGGCAACTTGAAAACTTGCTTGCAGTGATGAAATATTTAGCTGCTTCTGCTTCACAAAAGTATTTTGCTGAGTTGTCAATGTATTTTTCAGTTTTAATATTTTATCTTTTCTCACTTCTCTGACCAAACAATCATATTTATCTTTATTCTTTGAACACAGACACTATATTCTGGCATATCAAACACACAGCTCTTTCCTTGCATTGCATGAAAAAGTAATCATAAGTCCACTTTTCTTTGAATATCTTACACTCCAAGTGAATTTTTCTCTTTCTTGGTATCATTGTTTCCTAGGGATTCCAAATTGCTATTAGTAAAATACCAATATATACACAGCGCTACTAAAACAATATACCAGCAATAACTTTGCCCACACAGAGACATATAGACTGCACTGCCCATCAATACAGTCTGATCAGTGCCCATCAATGCAGTCTGATCAGTGTCCATCAATGTAGCCTTGCCAGTTCACATCATTTCAGCCTCACCAGTACCCATATTGGTGCAACTCTGCTTTTACCTCAGGCTCACACTGGTGCGGTGTGGGAACTGGCACGATTACAGAGCCAGTTCCTCCACCACCTTTCTAGTTCACACTACCCTGTGCGAACCGCACTGCGATCTGTGAACTTGCACAGGAATCTGATCGCATGGGTGAAAAGACCCATGCGATCAGATTCCATTGCAGGAAAAAAGAAGGCACATATGCCTTTTTTCTTCCAAATCTAATGCAAGTTCTGCCATACATGCATATGGCTGAACTCGCACTGCTCAGAGATTGCAACAGTGTGAACTGCGGCTTACACAGCACACAGCATACAACATCGTACACAACTGAATAGCAATCAAAATATAAATGCACTTAACTGTCAATTAAATTGGATTTTCTACTCCTCGGCTATTTGCAGAGCTGGATTAAGTTCCCATGGGGCCCTAGGCAGATTACCAGTTGGGGGCCCCCATGCGATAACACTGAACACTGACCATTTGCATTAACACTGACCGCTTACCATTTGTGATAACACTGACCGCTGACAATTTGCATTAACACTGAGCACTTACAATTATCATTACCACTGAGCACTGACAATTTTATTAGCACTGAGTGCTGACTATTTGCGTTATCATTGTGATGCAACCCCCCCTAGAAATCACCCCCAACCAACTAACCAACTTAAAAAAAAGACCTCCTAACTTCAGAAATAAAAGGGGCCCTAACCGCAAAAAAAGGGCCCTACTAACTGCAAAATAAAATTAAAAAAATAGACCTCCTAACTTCAAAAAAATAAATCCTAACTTGTTCTTACCTCGGTCCTCAGGCAGCAGCAGGCTCTGCATAGGAAAGCTCATGACTTGTCCGATCACACCCAAGACTGAGAGGAGGAGTCAAGAGACAGAGAGAAGTAGGGGAATCGGAGAGTGCAGCGCACATTCCACACATGTGCACTGTAGGCCCAGCATGAGTCGGCTGCTAAGCAGGACACGCAGCAGCAGCAAAAACATCCGGCAGGCCGGATAAATGTCCTCGGTGGGCCACATGTGGCCCATGGGCCATAGTTTGAGGACCCCTGACTCAGGAGCTATCCAACTGCTGTGGAGTTGGGACAGGCTCCTGCCACTGCTGCTGCGCTCAGCAGCTGTGAGCCAGACCCAGGACTTCTGGCTGAGCAGTGCTCCCACTGTGGTAGTGTACTGACCACTAGGAGGCAGCTCCTGCATTGAGTCTCTGCCCCCTGGTGGTCAGTGCATGTCATAGCAACCAGTTGTTCTGTGGTTTGGTCAATTTGCGTATTAGCCTTTTATTATATAGGACTAGGGGCCCGGTGCACAAAAATTTGCCTCAGCCCGGCCTGTGCCCTCTCGCAGTCTGGGACCTCTCGGGGGTCCACCTGCTGGCATTCCTGGCCAGCCTGGGTGAGGGGCTGATGGCTGTTTGCAGGCTGGCCAAGCCCCCCAGCAGGGACCTTCACCCCATGAGAGTGTGGCCAGTCGGGGTTAGGGGCTGAGGGCTGTTTTCAGGCTGGCCACACCCCCTTTAGGCTGTGAACAGGGAACCCATCCAGAGGCTCTTCTCTCCCAACCTGGCCTGGAGCCCAGTTGTGAGGAGTGCACCACTTCTCCCGTGGGACCGTCCACTCCCCCTGGGCGGGCTGATGGCTGGGAGGGCTGGGCCTGCTGGAAGGCGGCACGGGTGCAGTGCGCCCGCCCTGCGCATGGCCGCAGCTTCTCCCCTCGCTTGGATATGGCTGGGGTGGGGGACCAGGCCCAGGGGGTGGTAACTGCGGCCTGGGTAGGGCCGGGATTCATTTCCACATTTGCAAATGCTGCTGCTCCCAGGCCTGCCACCCACTGCCCGAGCTCCGCGAGCCTCCGCTGTCTCCGTGCCCAAATCCCCCCCTCCTCTCCTGGCCGCCCCTGATGGCATTCAGGGCCAGGAGCTGGCGACCCCTGCCACCTTCAGTGCTCCTGCTGCTGCTCTGGGTGACTGGGCAGGCGGTGCCCGTGGCTGGCCTGGCCTGGGCTCCAACCCAGAGCTGCAGATCGAACACCGCGCACCCAGCTGCCTGCCCCACCCCCACCGCCGCCCCACTCCCACCGCTGGCCCGCCCACACCTCTCCCGCCACTGCCCTGCCCCCGCTGTCGTGCTGCCCCCGCCGTCGTGCCACTCCCTCCCAGCTGCACCCAACACTGCTCGCTCCCTGGCTGCTGGCCTCCATCTTGGCTGGGTAATTTGGATACAGCCGCTCTGATTGGCTGGTGGGTGTGGCTTGGCTGGTGGGCATGGCTTAGGCATCCCGGAGAGAGAGTTAATTTCAATATTACTCTTTTATTAGAGTAGATAGGTTTTCAATATCTTGGTCTCTGTCTTCTTCTGGCACCCCCATAATTCAGATGTTGGTAAGCTTAAAGTCCCAGAGGTCCTTACACTATCTTTATATTTTTCTTTTTGCTTTTCCGGTTGGGTACTTTTTGCTTCTTCGTATTTCAAATCTTTGACTTGATTCTTGGGATCCACTAGTCTGTTGTTGGATCTCTGTAAATTATTCTTTATTTCAGTCAGTGTATGCTTAATTTCTGATTGGTACTTTTTCATATACTTGAGGGTCTCACTAAGTTCCTTGGAGGTTTCTAGAAGATTCTTGAGTAACCTTATAACCGTGGTTTTTAACTCTATATCCAGTATTTTGCTTTCATCCATTTCTTTCATTTGTGACTTGTTTTTTTGTCTCTGCATTTTGGCTGCTTCCTGTGTTTCTATGTACTGAGTAGCTGCTAAGTCTCCTTGAGTTGACAGAGTGGCCTTGTGTGGTTGATGTCCTATAGAGCCCAGTGGCTCAACTTCCCCAGTCACCTGAGGTGGACGTTCTTGGTGCACCCTTTTGTGGGATGTTTGCGCAGTCTTATTGTAGTTAACCCTTGATTGCTGTAGGTATCACTGGGAGGAATTGACCTCCAGGCCAATTGACTGTGAGGACTATCTGTGTCTACAATGGAAGATCTGTTGTGCAGGAGACACCCTTATGGAGCAGGACTTGCTTCAGTGGGGCTTTGGTGCTCACTGAGTCTGCCCCGTGAGTGTGTCTCTTACGGATCTGAAGAGTTGTAATCTGGTATGGTCTCACTCTGACCACTGGATACACTGGCTCTCATATCTTCAAGGAGGTGCAAGATCATCCACTGTCTGGGGCCACCCAGCAGGAGCTACAGACACATCTGCAGATTCCTCTTCTTTGTATGGGGTTTGGAAGTGCCCAGACAAGGCCTAGGCCCAGCTATGTAGCAAGGCTGGCAGGGCCATGGGCCTTCTTTGGGAAGCTCTGGGGCTCTCTGACCCAGCTGCAGTTTGACAGGTATTAGGGGAAAGGACAGGCCATTCATATGCAAAAGCTGATGCGCACAACTTGGGTAGGGTTGTAAGTTGGGTGGGCAGGGTCTCTGGGAATCACCAGGGCGGAGCAAACAGCAGAGGCTGCCAGTCAGCCCTGAGCCGGAGAAGTCCCTGGTTCTCTGCGTCACACGCCCCTGTGCAGGAACAATGATTGCTGTGAGCCCCTCTAAGAAAAAGCTGTGCTCGCATTCCTGTCCCGATGCCAAACAGTCCAGCTTCTCCCTGTATGTGCCTGGGCCCCCCAGATTCTCGCCCACAACTGGAGTTCAGAGCAAGTGGGAGCTTGTATCCCCCTCCCGATTAAAAGAGCAGCACATCCAGGTGCCAGCACTTTCCGCACCTCCTTCCAGTCTCTATGCACCTTCTTCACCTCTCTAGTTGTGGAACTTCCACTCAGCCAGTCTTCCCGTGGTTCTGGGTGGTTGCTATTCTGCCGTTTAGTTTTGGTATTGATGTGATGTGAGAGGCAGCAAGTACAGGTGCTTACCTATGCTGCCATCTTGGTTCTCCTAAAGTAATTATTGATAGATATGTAATTATTGCAACATCTTGTTGTTTTCTGATTGTTTTTGTAGTTCTCTGTTCTTTTCTTATTCTCTTCCTCTCTACTTGCATGTTGATGAGTTTCTGTAATATTGTATATGGATGCCTTTCTCTTTATATCTTGTATATCTCTTGTAGATTTTTGGTTTATGGTTAACATGTGTTTCCTATATACCAAGCTATGTTTATAGCAGTCTATTTTAAGTTGATGGTCACGGACATCTAATCTAATAAAAGAGTAATATTGAAATTGACCGTTTCTACAGGACACCTAAGCCACGCCCACCAGCCAATCAGAGCGGCTGTATGCAAATTAGCCCAGCCAAGATAGAGGCCAGCAGTCACGGAGCTAGAGTAAACAGAAGGTTTCTGTTGCACCAGGAGTAAACTGTCTGCCTAGGCCAGCTGGACTTCTCCCAGCTCAGGCAACATAGTTGCAGTTATAGAAGCCATAGAGCTGAAGAAACAGCAGGCTTTCGTTGCACCAGCGATGGAGGAAACTGTCTGCCTAGTCCAGCTGGGTACATCTACTAAGGCAACATTCTTTCAATTATAAAAGCCACAGAGCTGAAGGAAACAGGAGGCTTCGTTACTTGCCTAGGCCTCGGCTTAAAGGAGCAGTGTATCAATTATAGAAGATAAATAAACCCCAGAAACCTGCTTCCAGCCAGCCTTGCTGAGACATTGGGTCAGTGGGAGCTATGGGCAGCCTCAAAGCCTGAAAAAAGCCCTCAGCCTGTCACCCAGGCTGGCCACACCCCAATGGGGTGAGGGTCCCCACTGGGGGGCTTAGCCAGCCTGCAAATAGCCATCAGCCCCTCACCCAGGCTGGCCAGGTACCCCAGTAGGGACCCAAAACCTGAAGGGACTGTGGGCAGCCTGAAACGCCCCTGAGCTCACCCAGGCTATCCAGGCACCCTAGTAGGGACTCAAAACCTGAAGGGAGTGTGGGCAGCCTGAAAACGGCCCTCAGTCCATCACCCAGGCTGGCCACACCCCAAAAGGGTGAGGGTCCACACTGGGGGGCTAGGCCAGCCTGCAAACAGCCATCAGCCCCTCACCCAGGCTGGCCAGGCATGCCAGCAGGTGGACATCCCCCGAGGGGTCCCAGACTGTGAGAGGACCCCCTCCCCCGCCCCTGAGTGCACAAATTTTTGGGCACCAGGCCTCTAGTTTCATATAATACTGCTTGGGTGGTGATGAACTCTTTTAGCTTTTTCTTGTCTGTAAAGTTCTTTGACCTTCAATTCTGAATGATAGCTTTGTTAGGTAAAGTAATCTTGGTTGTAGGTTCTTGCTATTCATCGTTTTGAATATTTCTTGCCACTCCCTTCTGGCCTGCAGAGTTTCTGTTGAGAAATCTCAACTGACAGTCATATGGGTGCCCCCTTGTAGGTAACTGACTGCTTTTCTCTTGCAGCTTTTAAGATTCTCTCCTTGTCTTTTGATCTTAGCATTTTAATTATGATGTGTCTTGGTGTGGTCCTCTTTGGATTCCTTTTGTTTGGGATTCTCTGCGCTTCGTGGACTTGTAAGTCTATTTCTTCTACCAGGTAGGGGAAGTTTTCTGTCATTATTTCTTCAAATGTATTTTCTATATCTTGCTCTCTCTCTTCTTCTGGCACCCCTATAATTCTGATGTTGGTACACTTGAAGTTGTCCCAGAGACTCCTTACACTATCTTCATATTTTTTTATTTTTTTATTTTGGCTTTTCTGGCTGGGTGGGCTTTGCTTCTTCATATTTCATATCTTTGACTTGATTCTTGCGATCCTCTCATCTGCTGTTGGATCTCTGTATATTATTCTTTATTTCAGTCAGTATATGCTTAATTTCTAGTTGGTCCTTTTTCATATCCTCAAGGATCTCACTAAATTTATCGGCAGTCTCTAGAATATTTTTGAAAAGCCTTATAACCGTGGTTTTGAACTCCATATCCAGTCATTTGCTTTCCTCCATTTCTGTCATTTGTGACATGTTTCTTTGTCTCCACATTTTGGCTGCTTCCCTGTGTTGACAGAGTCGCTTTATTCAGCTGTGTCTATGGTGGGAGAACTTCTATGCTGGAGACACCCTTATGGGACAAGACTTGCTTCAGTGGGGCTTTGGTGCCCACTAAGTCTGCCCCGTGAGTGCGTCCCTTATGAGTCTGAGGAGTTGTAGACTGGGTGGTCCCGCTCTGACCACTGGGTACACAGTCTCTTGGAACTCCAAGGAGGTGCTATTTTAGCTTCTGCCTGGGACTTCCCAGCCTTTTATATGCAAAAGCCTCTGTGTGCAGGTTGGGTGGGGCAGGGTCTCGGGGAGTCTACAGGGCGGAGCAACCAGCTATGGCCAATTCTCAACCCTGCCCTACGAGGCACCAGGTCTCAAGCCACTCTGGAGTTCCTCCTGGTGCCAGACGGTGCCAGACAGTCCAGCTCCCCACCGTATGATTCTGAGTCCCTAGAAACTCGCCTGGAACTAGAGTTCAGAGCTGTTGGGAGCTTGTGCCTCCCTCTGATACGAAATGCTACCAGCCCTTTCCATGAGCCCCTTTGCCTCCGTACCTCTGCACTTTATTTCCGCACCTCCTCTGAGTCTCAGTCTCTTTCTAGTTGTAGAATTTCCACTCAGCCAGCCTTCCTGTGGGTCTGGGTGGTGTCTGTTTTTTCTTTTCGTCGTGGTTTTGAAATAGTTGTGCCCAGCAGCAATTCTGGTGTTCACCTATGCCGCCATCTTGGTTTTCATGAGTTAGTCTCTAACCTTTGACATTTTAATTATGATGTGTCTTGCCCTCTTCGGGTTCATCTTGTTTGGGACTCTCTGTGCTTTCTGGACTTGTATGTCTATTTCCTTCACCAAGTTAGGGAAGTTTTCCATCCTGATTTTTTCAAATAGCTTTTTAATTCCTTGCTCTTTATCATCCTTCTGGTACCCCTGTGATACGAATGTGGTTACTCTTGATGTCCCAGATGCCCCTTAAACTATTCTAATTTTTTTCAATTCTTTTTTCCTTTTAGTGTTCTAGTGGGTGTTTCCCCTACTGTGTCTTCCAGATCACTGATTCAGTCCTTTGTTCCTTTAATCGGCTGTTGATTCCCTATAATGTATTGTTTATTTCTGTTATTGTAGTCTTCATTTCTAACTGGCCCTTTTTTATAGTTCTCTCTCTTTGTTGAGGTTCTCACTGAGTTCACCTATTCTTCCCCGATGTTCATTGGTTCGTTGGGTATTCTTTTTTTTTTTATTCCTCTTGGTTTTAAAACAGCCAATCTCTACTTGGCTTCCTCTTACACGGCCTTCTTTCTCTATTGAGCATTCTTTTTAAAAATATTTTTTTATTGATTTTGAGAGAGGGGGGAGAGAGAAACATTGATGTGAGAGTGCAACATTGATTGGCTATCTCTGCATGCCCCATTACCAGGAATTGAGCCCACAAACCCTACATGTGCCCTGACCAGGAATCGATCCAGCAACCTTTCAGTGTGCAAGATGACTTCCAACCACCTGAGCCACACTGGCCAGGGCCCTATTGAGCATTCTCATAACCAGTGTTTTGAACTTTGTATCTGATAGATTGCTTGTCTCCATTTTATTTAGTTCTTTTTCTATAGTTTTTCCTTTTGGTTCATTTGGGACATGTTTCTTTGTCTCATTTTGGCTCCCTCTCTATGTTTTTTTTCTATATATTAGGTAGATTTGCTATGTCTCCTTGTTTTGGCATAATGGCCTTATGTAGTAGGTATCCTATGAGATCCAGTATCACAGCCTCCTCATTCACCTGAGCTAGTGCTCCCGGGGTGTCCCTTGTGTGAGTTGTGTGTGTCCTCCTATTGTAATTAAGCCTTAATTGTTGTTGGCCCATCAGTGGGGTGGGATTGGCCCTCAGTCTGACTGGCTGTGAGGGCTGGCCATGACTACAGTGAATGAGGGGCAGACCCTGCAGAGCAAGTGCACTTTAGCAGCGCTCTGGTTCCAGTCAAGTCCCTCCTTTAGGTGTGTTGTTTGTGGAGCTAGTTGGCTAGTGCTCTGTTGTGATCTGAAGTCAGCCATTTGGTGTGTTGGTTCTGGAGCCTCTTAGGAGGGGCTCCAGTGCAGCCAAGATCAGTTGCCATTTGGGCTTGGCTTGGAGCTACCTGGTTGGATCTACAAAGTGACCTATGTTTGGTTGCCACTTGTGCTGGGTTTAGCAGTGCTTGAGAGAGGCTATGCTGTGAACCGAGGCCGGCTGCAACTAGCGCCCTTTGGTGGACATCACAGTTGAGCTTAGGCCTGCCACCACTTGTTCTTGGCATTGGCCACTTTGGTGGAACCATGTTCCCATCTTAGAGTGGCTTCCAGTTATGCTGGGCTTGGGACTGCTTGGCAAGAGGTATATGGCCAGCCTCTGCATGTTAGGGTTTTGTGAACCTTTGAGAGAGTTTAGGAAAGTCTAGAATGCAAGCCAAGGCAGATAGATTACTTATGTGGAAAATCTACTGGAAGTAGCTTGAGCCATGCACATGGGAAGAGCTGGATTGGAGTCTCAGGAACTGCAGGGCCAGTGAACTGTGTTATTCCAGATCATGGAGAGCACAGATTTCCGGCTGAGTGGAGGTAGAGCCCAAGAAAGGAACAGTAGTGCCTGTCAGCCTCTCCATCCCTGGACAGAGCTGCCTGACCTGTCCCCCTTCCAGCCCTTGCCCTGAAGCTAGTCAATTCAGTTCCTCCCCATGTGTCCCTGGACCTTTTCAAGCTGCTATCCTTGTGCTGGAACCAGAGGGAGTGAATTTGTTTTTTTTTTATTTTTTTTTTTATTTTTATTGTTCAGATTATTACAGTTGTTCCTCTTTTTTCCCCCATAGCTCCCCTCCTCCCAGAGGGAGTGAATTTGTGAGCGAGTTTGTGCACTGGCTCCTAAAGAGGAATGCCTAGGACATCAGCAGCCTCTGTCTCCCAGGGATGCAGTCCCGCTGAGTTTCACAGCTGGAAGTTATAGAGAGACTCTTGTCAGCACTGGTAGCCTGGGCTGGGGAGCCTGGTGTGTGGCTGGCTCATTAAGGTGGACCTCGAAACTGAGATAACCCTCTTGATTCTTAACTACTTGTGGGTATGGGACCAGCCAGTTCTGTGTTTCCACCTTCCTTCCAGTCTCACAGTGGCTTCTTTAAATCCTTAGTTGTAGGACTTCACCTAGTCTTCCGGTGGTTCTCAGTGATGATTATTCTATATTTTAGTTGTAATTTTTATGTGGTCATGGGAGGAGGCAAGAACAGTGTTTACCTACCCTGCCATCTTAAGATCTTGTTCTTTTACCCACCTGAGAAACCTCATTGTTCCTTGGCCTTCTTTCTCTGAACCTTTCTGTCTGGAGCACCTCTTCTCTATTCTGGGTCTTCCTACAACTGTTCAGTGCCTTTTTTCTTTCTTGCTCCCCTTCCTAGCTTCCAGTTTAATCAGCATCTCATTGATAGTCTGAGTTTGAAGATTCGGGAGCTCAACAGCCTTGTCCTGCCTCATCCTGAGCCTAGTGATGAAGATGGAGAATCAGATGTGGACTGGCAGGTTAGAAAGCAGAACAAGGGAGTGGAAAGGGTTCTGACCTAAGAGGGGAGGGGTATTTTTAAGAACTTTGTAACGGGATTTGGATTTTTTCTAGAAGCCTATGCTTAGGACCTTTTATTTCCCTGATCTCCTGCAGGGTGAACGGAGGCAGTTTGCTGTGGTGCTGCTCAGCCTGAGGCTTCTGGCTAAATTCCTGGGCTTTGTGGCTTTCCTACCATACCGGGGGCCTGAACCACTCCCAACCCGTGAGCTCCAGGACTCCATTCTGGCCCTGAGAAGCCAGGTGAATAGGGGCTCTGGTAAAGAGGGAACTGGAAGGAGCCACAGGGCCCTGGAGTTAGGGTACACGTCTGCAGTCCCCTGAGCCTGCTGACCAAGTTCTGGCCCTGTCAGGTGCCCCCAGTCCTGGATGTACAAGCTTTGCTACAGCAGGGGCTGCAGGCCCACCGAGCGGTGCTCACAGTGCCCTGGGTGGTGGAGTTCCTTTCTCTGGCTGACCACATTGTTCCCATGCTCGACTATTACCGCGGCATCTTCACTCTTCTGCTACACCTACACCGGTGAGTAGAGAAAGGGCAAGGCTAAAAATGGTGCGGGGAGAATGTTGCTGAGGTTGCTGTTTATGAGGAGAATGCACAGCCTATGATTCCTGTATGTACCATAGCCATCCCAGAACCTCAGAGGGGAGGCTGGGTTTGGTCCTCAAGGAAAGACACTGGGTAATTACCTGCCCTTTTCTGTTCCCACGTTGGGCCAGCTGCGAGGGAGCACAGATCGGAGGGGCACTGTGGATCCTGGTCACCTGCACTGCAGCAGTTCCTTTTGGGTCTGCTTTTGAGAATTCCCTTCCCAGCATAGCTTTCTAAATGCCCTTGCCGCCCTCATTTACCTTTTAGGAGCTTGGTTTTGTCTAAGGACTGTGAAAGGGAGATGTGCTTCCTGAACAAACTGTTGCTGCTTGCTGTCCTGGGTTGGCTTTTCCAGGTTGGTGGAGTGAGAGTACAGATTGGGAAAATGGGGAGAGATGACTGTGGCTGGAGATGGGGAGAATGTCTGAGTTTGATCGAGGTGGGGCCAGAAGGTGAAGGTTCAGAGGAGGGATGGGAATTAGTATAGTTTCAAAGAAAGGTTGCCTAAACTCTGAAATCATGTGGGTAGGAGGTGTGATGAAGCTCTGAAGTACTGACTGGAGCTTGTACTGCTTTAATCTCGTCAGATTCCCACAGTCCCTGAGGACCTGTTCTTTGTGGAAGAGGGTCAGGTGGATGTCTTTGAGGTGGATACAAAAACTTCAGAGCATGGATTGGTAAGTGTTGGGGTCCAGCCACAGCCATAGGGTCCATAGGAATAAAGGAGACAAGCCAGGATAGAGACTAAACTCTAGTGTAATTTTTGTATCCGACTGTCCCATTTCTGGCACTCTGGGAAGGAAAAGAAACCTGCCTGCCTTCTCAGTTCTGGCCTGTTCTCTCCCACAGGATAGCGTGCCTGTGGTGGACCAGCACCTGCTCTACACTTGTTGTCCTTACATTGGTGAGGATGCTTGTCTCTCGCTCCGAGTCATCCTTAATCTTTGGCCTGTCCCTTCATGAGCACCCAAAAGCCTAATGTGTTGTTGTTTGTTCTTACGCACTCCCCAGGTGCCTCAGCCTCTTTACCCCACAAATTCTTAAAGTTCAGCATGTTTTTTGTGAGTGTATATCTGGGGGAGAGGGTTTTGGAACTAAGTACTTGGTCTTCCCTGATGCAGGAGAGCTCCGCAAACTGCTCGCTTCATGGGTATCAGGCAGCAGTGGGCGGAGTGGGGGCTTTGTAAGGAAAATCACCCCCACCACCACCACCAGCCTGGGAGCCCAGCCTCTCCGGACCACCCAGGGGCTGCAGGTGAGAAGCAAGGGGAAGCAGGGGGCCATTCAGTGGGGAAAAAAGAATCCTTCATGGCACCATTCCCTCCTCCCCATAGGCACAGTTGGCCCAAGCCTTTTTCCACAACCAGCCACCCTCCCTGCGCAGGACTGTGGAGTTTGTGGCAGAGAGAATTGGCTCTAACTGTGTCAAACATATCAAGTGAGTGTGGTTGAGGGGTTTGGGAATGGAGGTGTTGAGGGTCCCAGTCTCATTCTCCTACCATTTTTTCCCTTTTAACTCCCTTGTTACCAAACTGAGGAAAGTCAGTTGGGGGGGATTCAGGAGGAAGGGCCAAGGGTGAATGGGGGGAAGTTGAAATTGCTGTTTTTGTAGTTAGTTCTGACCAGATTTCCTTGAATTTTCAGCCCCTTTCTGATTCAACCCTTCCAACTACCTCCAAACATTGCTGTCCCTGCTACAGGGCCACGCTGGTGGCAGATCTGGTGCGCCAGGCCGAGTCGCTTCTTCAAGAACAGCTGGTGACGCAGAGACAGGAAGGGGGAGATCCAGGCCAGCTGTTGGAGATCTTGTGTTCCCAGCTGTGCCCTCATGGGGCCCAGGCATTGACTCAGGGGCGGGAGTAAGAGATGCCAGTCTGTTTGGACTCTCCTCCTAGCTTATATTTTTCTGACCTTTTTCCCCCTTTCACACTCATATCCTTTATTCTACGTCCTCTCCCACCTCACTTTTTTCTTTTTTTTTTTTTACCTCCTCTTTAAGCTATCTTTGGCTTTAGAGTCTGGGGGACCCAAAGTCCAAATTGAAGAGCAAGTGGTTGGGGTTCCCGTTCCTCCCAGCATGTGAGTGGGACCTGAGGCCTGACAGTGCTTCTCCCTGAGGCAAAGCCCTCCATGCTTACATGATTGGTACACTCAGGACACGTGCTTCTGTGGGTCAGGCTGACCCTCCTGTCTCCTTTTAGGTTCTGCCAAAAGAAGAGCCCTGGTGCCGTGCGGGCACTGCTCCCTGAGGAGACTCCGGCAGCCGTACGTAGGAAGGAGGCCTGGAGCTAGCGGGCTGGGTGGTTGGTGTGGGAAAAGTGTGTGCTCATGACCATGAATGCAAGGCTGCTGGCAGTAGGTGGGTCAGTCACAGACTTGGGCTTTTGTCATCATCCCCAACCTTCCCCTAGCCCGACTCTGCAGTCCTTCTTGTCACAGGTTCTGAGCAGTGCAGAGAACATTGCTGTGGGGCTTGCAATAGAGAAAGCCTGTACTTGGTTGTCAGCCAACATCACAGGTAAGGCCCAGGCAAGGGGAGTAGCTGACCCAAGTTTTTGAGAAGTGGACTGGCAGCATGTTGGAGGCCATCTGGGGGAAACGGGACTCAGAGCCTGCTGGGAATAGTGAAGGGCATGGGTAAGCATGCAGGGCTGCTCTGGTGACACCTTTTCTGTTCTCCCTCTGACCTGCAGCACTGATCAGGAGAGAGGTGAAAGCGGCAGTGAGTCGCATGCTTCGAGCCCAGGGTCCGGAACCGGCTGTCCGGGGGGATCGGAGGGGCTGCTCCCGTGCCTGTGAGCACCATGCTCCCCTCCCTTCCCACCTCATCTCCGAGATCAAAGTACACAGCTCCCTATTCCCTTCAGCTCCTCTCCCCCACTCCCTGCTCTTTTCCTGGCCCTCCCTCCTTTCTCACATCAGCTCTAGTATTTGTTGCAGCTTTCTGTGTTCTCCAGCTACTTCCCGTTTTGTTTGATACTGAATGGGATAAGGTAGGACAGGGTTGAATTGAATGGCTTTCCTAATTGCTCTTTGACTTTTGATATTTGAATCACCTGAAAGGGGGAAAGGGTAGATGTGAAAAATTTTCACTAGATACATATTCCACAGATGGTAAAGGGGGTAGGTGGTAAGTGACTGTCCAGTGAAGTAGGAATTTTTAAGGGGCAGTCACCTGGTATTGGAATGTGATTTCAGAAATGTTCTATGTGGGAGGTTAATCCTTGTTATAGGCAGTAAGAATAATCTATCAGTGCTTTTAACTTGATTTTAAAAAATCAAAGACTAGCCCTAGCCAGTTTTGCTCAGTGGATAGTGTCAGCCTGTGGACTAAAGGGTGGGTCCCTGGTTCAGTTTTGGTCAAGGGCACATGCCTGGGTTGCAGACTCAGTCCCCAGAAGGGGCATGCAGGAGGCAGCCAATCAATGATTTCCTATCATCATTGATGTTTCTCTCTCTCCTTTCCTCTCCCTTCCTCTCTGAAATCAATAAAAATACATTTTAAAAAAGTCAACAGGAACTGAAACAATAGTTTAAAAAACAAAGACTATTTAGAGCCAAGGTCAGCAAACATCCCTTGCCAAATCTAGCCTGTGCTTATTTTGTAAGTAAAGTGTTATTGGAACACAGCCACATTGTTCATTTATGAATTGGGGCTATTTGTGTGCTACTGCGCAGAGCTGAGTAGTTATTTGTGTGCTACTGCGCAGACACATTATGGCCTGCAAAGCCTCAACTGTTTCCTGGTTTGCCCTGGTCTAGGAGAGTAGTGTAGGAGTAAAGATGTGGACTAGGCACTAAGAAGGAATGACTAAAACAGAGAAGAGTATATGGGAGGAAGAAGGAAAGGCTACGCAGCCATTAGCTATTTTTCAACATACAGAAGACTTCTATACTGAAACCTCGACTCTCCTGAGATAAATAGACAAGCATAAAGGACAGAAAATATTATGTGTATGCCGTAGGCTGGTTCCCCTAAATTCTTTCAGAATGAGATGCTTTCTGGGAATTGGCTAGGTATGGCTTTGTCCCTTAAACTCTGGCAGCATGTTCCTCAGCTTACCTGCTACATCTGTTCCCTCTGTTGTCCACTTGGTTGCTTCTCCCAGCTGTGCTGTCCTGCTCCAGCCTCCAGTCTGAGGGCACCTTGGCCCAATCACTTCACCCCAGGGGTCCTGCTTCCTTTTCCTGTACCTCTCCCCACTGGTTGAGCCCCACCCCAAGCCATATTCTCCTTGGCCTCACTCTCTTCCCACCCTTGCTCTCTCTAGGATGTGCTCTCTGTGGCCGTGGGGCCCCGAGACCCTGAGGAAGGAGTGTCCCCAGAGCATCTGGAGCAGCTCCTAGGCCAGCTGGGTCAGACACTGCGGTGCCGCCAGGTTAAGACATGGCAGCATGCTCTTCTTGTGTGTCCTTGCGTGTGGCTAATAACCAGAGCCACATTGGCTCAGGGCTGCTACTCTAAGGATGGTACTAACATCCAGGGTCTCCTTGCTTTTTCCCCCCCAGTTCCTGTGCCCACCTGCCGAGCAGCATCTAGCAAAGTGCTCTGTGGAGTTAGCATCCCTCCTTGGTATGTCTTCTGTCATGTCACTCTTGCCAGATCCCCCAATCTCAGGGTTGGGTGCAAGCAAGATTAGAACTCAATACTTTCTTCAGCTCTTCCTCCTCCAGGGGGCAGGCCAGGTAACCCTGTTCCATTTCTTAAAGCTTGGGTTTCCTCTCTTCCCATAGTTGCAGACCAAATTCCTGTCCTAGGGCCCACGGCACAACACCGGCTGGAGAGGGGGCAGGCTCGAAGACTCCTCCACATGCTGCTTTCCCTGTGGAAGGATGACTTTCAGGTGCCTGTTCCGCTGCAGCTCCTGCTGAGCCCAAGAAACGTGGGGCTTCTGGCAGACACTCGGCCAAGGGAGGTGAGTCAGAGAGGTGGGTGGATGGGGGCAGACGGGCTTCTTAGCCCTCTGGGGTCATGTTTTCATACCCACCCCCCTCATCCCGAATGTTATGAGCTTGTTTCTTTTGTTCCTCCTTTTCTGGCAGCTTGCTCATTTCTGTTCCATGCCAAAATGGACTCCCATAGAGGTTAACCTCAAGTCTTCTCCCTCCTCAGCAGCTCTGTCCTTTGTATCAGGTCCTTCTAGCACCCTGACCTGCTGCATGTGTGTTGCAGTGGGACCTGCTGCTGTTCTTACTCCGGGAGCTGGTAGAGAAAGGTCTGATGGGACGGAAAGAGATAGAGGCCTGCCTGGACAGCCTCCATGAGGCCCAGTGGCCAGAGGTAAGGTGCCCTCATCTTCCCTGACAGAAAGAGAACAGGTATCATATGTTCCTTTTATCCCAAAAGGGGGCAAGTGATGGTGCCTGGCATTCTTAGCATCTTTCCAAAACTCAGTGGATTTTGTCAAGTGTCTTCAGGACCACCCTAAAATGGAGTGGCTGTTCTGGTGGGCCTTCACATTTGAGCAGCTACTGTATGAAGGACCGTGTCAGTGGAGAAAGGGAAGATGGAAGGCAGGTATAGTTGGAAAGGAGCATGTCATAATGAGTGTGGGTTTTTAAATCAATAACCTGAATTTTAATCTCATCTAATACTTAATGCTGTGATTCAGGTCAAAGAATTCATCTTAGTTTAACCATAAAATGGAAATAATTCATACCTCCTAGGGTTTGTCAAGATGAAAAATGTGCATAGTAAGTACTCACTAGATGGTTCTGAGCCTCCCGTCAGAGTTTACTCTCCCAGAGTACTTAATGGGGCAAGGTTTCAAGGCCATTTCAGTGTAGAAGGCAGAAAATATGATGGCTAGGGCTTGATATTGTGATTTTTAGAAATGATGAACCATTCAGAATTATATGTCTGCCTTTTCTGGCATGTTTTGCTTATTGCAGGACTTTGCTGAAGAATTAGCAACACTGTTCAGTCTGTTTCTGGCTGAGCCCCAGGTGCCAGAACCCCAGCTAAGAGCTCGTGAGTTGGTACAGCCAAACCGGGGGACTGTACTGGCCCAGAGCTAGGACTGAGAAGTGGCCCTGCCTTGAAGTCTCACCAGAACGCTGGCACCCCACCTGACTGCCTCAGGAGGAGGCCCCAGAGCCCAGTGCCACCCAAAAGTGCCCAATGCTGACTGACTCCTACTGGTGCAGGAGTAGCTGAATCTGAAATTAGGCTTCCTGCTTACATGTGAAGTAAGTATGTGGCTGCCTGGCTGCTCGCCACCCTGCATCCTTGAAGAAGGAGGAGGGTTCACCTGATTCAGGATTACAATGGAAAAGTCTAGAGACTCCAGCCCTGGAGCAGAAGAGTTGCCATTTATTATTTGGAACTAAATGAAATTATGTGTGTGGGCTTGAGCCTCACTTGCTGCTATCCCAGCATCTCTAAGTCTGGTTTGGGAAATCATGACAGAGACAAATGACGTTTAACTTGTGAGTAAAGTTAAAACATGAATCTTGGGAGTCTACATTTTCTTACCACTAGGAGCTGGACTGCCATCTCCTTAAAAATGCACAATAGATGAGGTGGGGCACTTCCAACAGAAACCCAGCCCTACCCCCTGCACCTCCGTCTCCTGTCCTGTGCAGGTAACTCTTGACCCTAACTAACTCCAGGAGCCACGGGTGGGGGCAGAACACTAGAGCTTTTTTAAAATAAACTTCTTTACCAAGGGCTTCCTGTCTTGTTCTTTTCACGTGATTCTTCCCTGTAGAAGGCTCGGGTGGGCTTGGAACTGGTACATCTGTACTAGTGTCCACACCTAGCACTGCCCAGTGTTGCAGCATGAGGGCCCTGTGCCACTCCCTTGAAAGGGGTAGAATAAACTTCTGCTCACCAGTATTCCCTACTAAACTAGGTGGTGTGGCAGCGCTTGTTGTGCTTGTTTTGTTAGGGCTGGGGCGCCGGGGGTTTGGGAGTGTGACTTGACTCACAACAAAAGCATTCTCTATGTCGCTGAATGATCCATTGATTTTGGACTAATCATGCACTGCCTTAATAATGTGAATTAAGATTCTGTAAAAGCTGTGGGTTTTCTGCTTGGGCACAGCTTCAGGTTGTGTGTACAGAGATTCAGGTTGCTGGGGAAGGAAAAGGTACTCAGGGAACCCTGTTTGAAACAACCTATCAAGTACTGGCTGCGCATACTTGTGTATTTCTTGGGGAAAGTTCTGAGACCTCTAACCCAAGGGTGAGTCTATGGGCCTAGAGGGGTCTGCTGTGTGACAGTAAAACTGATGAGGAGCCTTTACTCAAATTAAGTCCTTAATCCTCTTAATACCACTTTATAATCATGCTTCTGTCCTGTCAGGTGTGCCTATGCCTTTCCCTTCCCCCCAGTTGATTTCAGTCACTCCTTTAAGTTTCTACACCTGAACCTTTTATCTTAATCTCACTTTCATAGGCCTTTGTCCTTTAAATCTAATTTATACTATAGAAGTTCAGGATGTTCTCAAGGCCTGAGAACCAACTTTCTGCACCCATTAGAGGTAGCTGAACAAAAGTACTGCCTGCAGAAGTTGAGCCTTAAGGTTAAGCAGCAGCTACTTGAGACACCCAGCTCTGAGTGAGGTGGGATGGGCAGGCCAGCATCAGGGAAAGCCTGAAGGCCCAAGGATGATGCTCAGTTAATTAAACTTAGCACAGCCCAATTCAGTAAACTTAATGCTGGCCTGTGTGAGTGACTCTTAAAGGCCTACTCTAAGCAATAAGGTAAGAATCACAGAGGCAGCTAATGAGCTAGTGAACTTGTTTTTTTCTGTGTACAGGATGTCTCAAAAACAGTACATACTTTAACAGCTGATGGCTCAAATTTTTTTTACATTTTTAGATGGCTCAATTTTGAAGATGAAATGTATTTGAATTATAAAATTATTTTAATGTTTATTAAAAGTGTCTATACATTTTTTTGGGGGAACACCCTATATCTGTTTCAATTATTAAAAACAATGAATTTCAAAGTGTAGTCTCCAGCTCACTGAATCAGAAACTCAAGTGGGGCCCAGCAAGTCCTTTTGGTGATTCTGATGCACAATGAAGTCTATAAATCATCTGTCTAAGCCAAATTCTGACTTTATCATTATTGTTTAGGCCTGTGGATGATCTTTAACACTTGCATTTTGCCATATCAGCCTCAGTTAATATTCTTTTAGGTTGCTGACTCAGGCCTGGTGTGTGGTTTCTCTAGTGAGGGGATAAGGTCACCTCTGGGCTACCCATATGCTCAGATTCCCATTGCTGGCTCTGTCTCAGAAGCACCTCTTAAAGAAATGCCTTCCATGGGATTGTGGTCACTGTCAGGTGTGGTAATGACTGTCCTGGAATCTTCCCTCATTGGTACTTGGGCTACAGCTGGCCATAATTAGGCTACTAACGTGGTTGCTACTTACATGCCTTAAAGCAGTGTTGAGTTCATGGAAAGCAATTATAACTGTACTAGAGGCCCAGTGCATGAAATTCATACACGGGGGCGGGGGGGTGAGTCCCTCAGCCTGGCCTGTGCCCTCCCACAGTCCAGGACACCTTGCTTCTTATTGCCTGCCTGCAGCAGAGGCAGGAGAGGCTCCTGCCACTGCCTCTGCGCTCACCAGTGGTGAACCCTACTTCTGGCTGAGTGGCACGCCCCCTGAGGGAGTGCACTGACCACCAGGGGACAGCTTCTGCATTGAATGTCTGCCCCCTGGTGGTCAGTGCACATCACAGTGACTGGTTGTTTTTGCCATTAGGTCGATTTGCATATTATGCTTTTATTATATAGGATAACTTGAAAATTATTGCCATCATTATCTCGAGGCTAAATTCTGAGCTCAAGGGACACACTTAGGCTATCCCAAGACAATCTTTACTAATAAAAGTACATATCAGACTTTTAATTTGCAAGTGTTCTGACCATTCAATCAACAATCTTGGTAAGAGATTTATATGAAAAGAGATGGGAGTACATAAATAGGGTGTTAAATATATCAAGTGTTACCAAAACAAAAACGCAGAAAAATAAAAGTTTAAAGACAATTAAAAAAAAAACATTCAACAGTATTTAAATAACTTAATTTGAGGTATGAGGAAAAAATCCTGCAAACACTTTTAGAAAAATAAACCTCTGCTGTACTCTACAGAAATTTTATCTTTTTACCACATCTTGATCCCCAGATGGTTACCTTCTAGGCACCAGTACTAAAGCTGGGAATCTCTCCCATCCTTACCACTTCCAGGTAACCACACAGAATATTCAAAACCTCATGGTCTGCTAGGCTAGGGCAAAAGAAAACCCATTCTCATTCATCCTAGAATAGGTGTGGCTGCAGCAGCAGCATGAAATGCTAACGAGACCACTAAAGACAGACCCAGGCTCAGAGGCCTGAAGGAATGGAACTGAGCTTCCTTTTAACAAATCACTTACCTCCTTCTAGGAGTTCCATTATGTTCTCTTCCATCTTCAAAAGAAAGTTTTCCATCTCTGAAATTTCTCTTGCCTTGTCAGCAGCCAGCATCTGGCTGCCCACTTCCTAACTCCCTTAAAGAGATAGGCCCCCACTTTGACTCCAAATCTGTCCAGATGGCTTCTACAGTGAGTGGTCTTATTTTACTGAGCTCTGGAACGAGGCTCCATGACAGAGCACTGCTCAGTACTTTGACTGAGGCAAAGACCCAAATGTCCTCTCCTGTAAGGGAAAGGGAGAGCGTAGGGGGTGGGGAGTAAAAATTAATAATAAAGCGTTTGATAAAAATTCAAAGAGAAACGATTCTGAATCACTGTTCTGGTTTGTGCAGCTGTTTTTTTAAACCAGTTTTCTGTTTTGGTAGCAGTCCACCTCACAGTGGAACTGAACGCTGGAGGCCGATTTCTGAGCAGAATCTTAGCCAATAGCTGCCTCCCTACCAGCCAAGGGCTGGGCCGCACCAGGGAAGCACCAAGAGCACGCCATCTCCCAGCTCCGCTGCCTATGTCCAGTCCTGGTCCTTGTGCGGCTTGTCCTGCCACAGGGTCTCAGAGACAGGAAAGGAAGGTGAAAACTCCAACTTGGGCTTCATTTGCTCTGGACAGCCAGGTCAGGAGCTCAGGTCCCTTGCTCTGCAGAGCTGCCAGCTGTGACCAAGTACTGACTGGGCTTCCCTGGCAACTCGAGGCTGAGTGCTGTCTTCCCAGTTGGCCACAGCAAGTAGCCTCGGCTCTTCGGGCATCAGGGTGCAGAGAGGAACAAGTGCTGCCCCAGTGACTGGAGCGTCCTGGGCCTGAATCTCAGCAGCACCATCTTGACAGTGAGGTGCTAACTACCAAGGAAGGAAGCCAATCTGGCTATAACCAGTGGCTGCTGTTTGATGAAGGAGCTTAAGACATGAGGGGGGAAACCTGGAGCACCAAGTTCTATCTGAAATAAAACAGAGGGAAGAGTCAAAGGTGCAGACAGATCTGAGAGAGTGGCCCCCCGCCCGCTGTCATGATGGGTTGAAACCCCTCAGACTGTCTGCGGTCCTAGAACCTAAGGGCCCTGGGCTCTGCTGTTCAGATCTAGGCAATGGCTTCACCTCCCACTGACAAAGGTCAAGTCAGGGAACTGGGAGGAGAGTCAAATAGAGTGGGTCATTCTCTCTGCTCTGCCGAGGCAGCTGCCTTTTCCTTAGTGGCTCCTGTATTTCCTGAGGACCCTGGGAACAACCAGAGTTGGAAGGCTGCCAGGCTCTCTGGTAATAGCAGCGTCAGGAAAGGTTGATCCACTCTGTCCTCTCTGATTCCCCAGAGACTCCCCTTACTGTGACCCAAGAAGCCCTTGAGTCTCAGGCCACAGGGCTGAGGCACTAAAGGACGTGGAGCAGCTAAACAACACTCCCATGAGGCTGTGAAGGCAGATCTAGGCATGCTGTATGGGGCGCATCACCTGGGCCAAGTAGATGACTCTGGTGACCTCCTTGCCTTCCACGGTGAGGGGCTGCAGGATCCAGGCACTGGGCAGGATCTCCCCTCTGACCATCTCTTTGCTGGGTCTCGGCATGGATGTGTCATATACCGACTGAGCTGCCATGATAGAAAGATGCCCCTGGGGACAGACAGAGAGCGATATGAGCTCTGCCTATGTGATGATCAAAGAGACAGGCTCCTGTGCGGTCAACATCATGGCAGGCAACACCAGGCCAGACTTTTATCACCCCTGCTCCTCCCCAAGTTGCCTTCTTTCCCCCAGAGGACCTGAAGCCCACAAAAACTGCTTCTCACAACACTCCAGCCCCAGCCAAAATTCTTCCCACAATATCTTTACCACTAGCAAGGCAGGCACCTCTTTGGCTTCCACGCAGACACAACAGAAATCTCGCGGCTGCTTCAGAGCACACAGGGCCGGATTGCACACCAAGTACACTGGCAGGTCAGGGATGGGGAGAGTCAGCAGGTGCAGGTGCACAGACAGACCTAGTCCTAAATCCTTCCCAGGCCCAGGCCTCCCAAAACCCCATCATCACACAACCCGACACCCAGCTGGAGGTAGTCTGAATGCCCAGCCTCCCAGGCCTGCCACCTGTCCCCGGGCAGAGCCACGGACGCTCCTGGGCTTACCCAGGTGGATGTTGTTGGTCACTCGCTGATGCAGCCTCGCTGTCTGGATGGGCTTGTGGTACAGGGGCCACAAGGTGGGGTCACTCACTGCTGCCCACACATGAGACAGCGGCTGGTATACCACTCCGGCCCCCAGGAAGCCGTGCCGAGTAGAGGAGAACACCTTGTAGTAGAACTGCACCTCCTGCTCCTCACCCTGATAGCTGGACACCGAGGGCAGGGAGAAGAGGTGAGGCAGGTGCCAGGATCATAGAGCAGCTCAGCGTGGAGAAGGGAAAGAAGGGAGGCAAGCAGCACAATGGTATGAGGACAAGACAAAAGGAACTCACTTCCAGCCGGCTGCTGCCTGGTGACTGAAGAGATTGTGCAGATCACCTGAGCAAGCAGCTATCACCTAGGGACACAGTGACCAAACCCGAATTAGGGGGAATGGTATACACCAGACCCTAGGGTTGGTCACTAGTCCCCTTTTGTTAAGGGGAGAGCCACCGAAGAAGCCACATCAGCCCTGCTCTTTCCCTCCCTGCTCTCCCCCAGCCAAGCTCTGTCCAAGGAGCCATGGGGACACATGGGACAGGTCCTCACGTCAGCCAGACAGATGTCCACAATGTGCTTGGCCAAGTCCCGGTAGGAGGAGGAGAAGCAGCTCCCCAGGCTGGACACACTGGACGAAGAGCAGCAGCAACTGCCCAGAGAGGCTCTGCGACCTACAGTGAAGAGGTAGAGATGGCACGAGCGTCAGGGCCAGACAGGAGCAGCTTCTGAGGGACAGTGACTCCCTGGATCTAGCAACCTCAGCCCCCCAAAGTCCCCAAACCAGGCAGGTAACTGCCCCACCACTCACTGTAGACCCAGTTCTTCCAGGCAGATCCGGCCAGGTTCAGGCAACTGCTCCTCACTGCAGAAGGGCCCTGTGCATCCCCTACCCAAGAGTCTCCAGAATCAGGCAAGTTGGTATCTCCCTGAAGAAGAGAAGGTGCTCAGGACCAGGACAGAGGAAGAGAGAAAGCAGACCACCATGAAGCCAGTGCAGAATTACCTCTGCTGCCTCTGAAACACACCAACACGCCCACCATAAACACTAAGGGGAAAGATCTTCCCCTATTGAGGTTATAGGAGGCCAGAGGCCCCACAAGTTCAACAGCAACAGAAACCAGTCCCTCACTCTTCAAGCCATAGGCTCAAGTTGGTGGGAGAAACGTTCCCCCAACTTTGTGTACAGGGATCACAATGAACGGGCCTGGAGTAGGTGCCAGGTGTCAGTGGGTGGGGGCCTCTGCACCCTGTGCAACAGGAGTGAGCCATGGCTGGAGCTGGGTTTAGTGTAGGCAGCAAGCAAAACCTGAGTGGGAGGTGGGCTGGGGAGGAAAAGCAACAGGCGGAGAAAAGCTTGACCATGGCCCCAGCCCCAGATACAGCAATTAAGCCAAAGAAAGATTCTCCTTTGGAACCAGATAGGGATAATCCTCTGGATCTGCAATACAGTCACCTCACCTTTAACCTCAGCCAGTTCCTCAATGACATGACCCTTGACTTCTGCTGGGTCTACCATACTACTTATCATCAGTTCCTAACATCGTGCTACTTTAAAGACAAGATGAGGTGAACAAAGACAGTTTTCTCCTTGCCTCCTTGCCTCCTACTGCAAAATACAAGTGGCCTCTCCAACTTCAGGTAGACTGAGATACTGGTCCACTTCTTAGGAACCTTTTACTACTGATACCTTTCTTCACTTATTGCCTCCACACTCCCTCTTTACTATTAGCATTTAAGCATACAAATAGAGAAAGCCCTCGAGTTATGTTTGACTCCAAAAGGAGGGTACCTCATTTCATGGTTACATTGCCATCTCCCATTTATTTATAAAAAAAAAAAAAAAGTTACGTCATTTCTATGTATGTACATATGTGCTTTATGTTTTTTGTTATTTATTTACCACAAGCAAAGGTCAGGTATTGTTATCTTTTTTTAATTTTTTTTTACTGTTTCACTTCATTACTGCTGTGTATGTGCTCCATGTGAGTGACATAGGTGCTTACGTAGGTGGGTTCCAACTTCCGGAGAAAATCACCTATGTCACACACCACCATAGGAACGGATCTCCGATGTAACCTGAGGACCCACTATGGTCTCCCACCTTTCAAACCTTTCTCTACAGGTGTCTCTGCTCTCTCGCCCTTCAAAGATACACTTCTTGAAAGGATTGTCATCTTTTGCCATCTCCCACTTCTCACTCCCTTCTGAACCCACTTGAATCTAGCCTTTGCCTCACCTTCCCACCAAACAACAACTGCTGAGGTCCCCATGAGGTCCGTGTGACTGGGTCTGGTGAACAGCCCTCAGTCCTCAATTTCCTGAGCCTCTCAGCACACTTCCACTCACTCAGCCAGCCTCTCCCTTTCACATGAGATACTCACTTCCCCACTCCACAAGCTTCTGGCTTCCACTCTGGAGCTCCTTCCTTCCCAGGTTCCCTTGTTGGCTCTCCCCTCTCAAACATAAGTGAGTATTTGGGAATTTTTTTCAAGATTGAAGTCCAGGACTTCTTTTCTCACTCTAATACATTCCTAGGTGATTGATCCTACCTGTTCCCAGTGCTACATTAATGACTTCCAAAAATATATTCCTTTAAGTTAATAAATATTGCTGAGTCAATGGAGTCATCACCTGAAAAAAAGGGTTGCATCAGAGACTCATCTCACACATCATGTTAAAATAAGTTCTTTATGCTCTGTGGCTCAAAAATATAACAGGGTAGGGGAGAATTTAATATTATGACAAGAAAATAAAACTTTAAAAATCTCATAGTTAAATCCTTAAAAAAGGACACAAAATCCAGAAGCCATGAAAGAAAAGATAGATAAAAACGAGACAACATAAAATTAAAATTTCTGAGCTCAGAAAATGACGGCGGTATAGACAGATGTATCCCATGCCTTGTCCCAGAGCGGACAGGGTGAGCAGCTGAAACAGGTAACATCCAGCCCGAATTGGCAGAGGAGATTCAGCTTGGAGACAGTGTGCAGCCAGGGGACTGTTGGAGACCGCCAGATGGAGCTCCCCTAACCGGGAAGCCTCCACTGCTGCTGAAATCTCTCATGGAGCAGCCGGCTCTGCTGCAGAGATCATGCCATCTTGAAGGGGAGAGTGGCCGTTATCAGAAGCCTATACATCCAGGGACCTTGCAACCACAGCAGCCAGCGACCAGCTACGATCCCAGGAACACCAGAGCCCAAGCAGCGAGAATACGTGGACTCAGACAAGCCTTGCACCTCCTCACAGAAAGGTCAGATTTCGCCTAGATAAAGGAGAGAGAGAACTACATAACCAGATACCCTGAGAAGAGAGATCATGGGGAGACAAAAAAACAGCTCACATATGAAAGAAATACAGGCATCACCAGAAAAGGAAGTAAATGAAATGGAGGCAAGCAACCTGTCAGAGAAAGAATTCAGAGAAACTGTCATAATGTGGATGAAAAGAATGGAAGACAAATTCAACAATATGGGTAAAAACCAAGAGGAAATGAAGAACCAAGAAGAAATGAAAAACGACATCACTGCTATAAAGAACTCAATAGAAAGCATCAACAGTAGACTAGAAGAAGCAGAGGACCGCATCAGTGAGCTAGAAGACAAGGTAGAAAAAAATACCCAAGCAGAGTAGCTTCTAGGAAAAAAAATTAAAAAGCAAGAGGAGAGCCTAAGAGAACTTTGGGACAACACAAAACAAAACAACATCCACATAACAGGGCTGCCAGAAGGAGAGGAAACTGAGCAAGGAATAGAAAGCTTGTTTGAAGAAATAATGACAGAAAACTTCCCTGATATAGGGAAGAAAAAACCCACGCAAATCTAAGAAGCTCACAGAGTCCCAAACAAAATGAACCCCAAAAGACCAACGCCAAGCCACATTATAATTGAATCGGCAAACACCAACGACAAAGTAAGAATCTTAAAAGCGGCCAGAGAGAGACAGAAAGTTACCTACAAAGGATCCCCCATCAGACTAGCGACTGACTTCTCAACAGAAACACATCAGCAAGAAGGGCATGGAATGAAATATACAAAGTCATGCAAAGGAAGGGTCTGAATCCAAGAATACTGTACCCAGCAAGGCTATCAATCAAAATTGAGGGTAAAATCAGGAGCTTCACAGACAAAAAAGGACTAAGGGAGTTTGTTACCACCAAACCAGCAATGCAAGAAATGTTAAAGGATCTGCTATAAAAAGAAAAAAATAGGAAATGAAGAAGGAACACGGGGTAAAGAATAAAAATGGCGGCAAACAATTATCTGTCAATAACAACTTTAAATGTAAATGGACTAAATGCCCCAATAAAAAAACATAGGGTAACTGAGTGGATAAGAAAACATGACCTCTATATCTGCTGTCTATAGGAAACCCACCTGAGAAAAAATATGCACACAGACTGATGGTGAAGGAATGGAAAAAGGTTTTTCAGGTGAATGGAAATGAAAAAAAAAGCTGGAGTAGCAATAGTTATATCTGACAAATTAGATCTCAAAGTGAAGGGCATAAAAAGACATAAGGAATGCCACTTCATAATACTAAAGGGAGCAACCCAACAAAAAGAAATAACTCTGGTAAATATATACGCACCCAATATAGGAGCACCCAAATACATTAAAAAAAAAACTTTTGGAGGATATCAAGGGAGAGATTGACAGCAATACAATCATAGTAGGGGACTTTAATACCCCACTATCACCATGGGACAAATCCTCTAAACAAAAAATCAGCAAAGAAATATCAATCCAAAATGACTCACTAGATCAGATAGAATTAATCAACATATTCAGAACACTTCACCCCAAAGCCACAGAATATGCATTCTTCTCAAGTGCAATGGGTCATTTTCAAAGATAGACCATATATTGGGTCACAAGCAAAGTCTCTTTAAATTCAAGAAGACAGAAATCATATCAAGCATCTTCTCAGATCACAATGGCATAAAACTAGAAATCAAATACTATAAAAACAACCCTCCAAAAAAATCAAACATATGGAGACTAAATAGCATGCTATTAAACAATGACTGGGTTACCAGAGAGATCAAAGAATAAAAGATCATGGCAACAAATGACAATGAAAACACAACAATCCAAAACCTATGGGACACAGCGAAAGCAGTCTTGAGAGGGAAGTTCATAGCTCTACAAGACTACTGCAAAAAACAAGAAACAATTATAATAAATTACCTAAACCTACAACTCAAAGATTTACAAAGAGAGCAACAAGAAAAGCCCAGTGTAAGCAGAAGGAAGGAAATAATAAAGATCAGAGTGAAGATAAATGGCATAGAGACCAAAAAAAGTAATACAAAAGATCAACAAAACCAAGAGCTGGTTCTTTGACTGGATAAACAAGACTGATGAACCACTAGCCAAGCTCACCAAGAAGCAAAGAGAGAGTACCCAAATAAACAAAATCAGAAATGAAAGAGGAGAAATAACAACAGACCCACAGAAATACAAAGGACTGTTAAAAAATACTATGAACAACTCTATTCCAACAAACTGGACAACCTAGAGGAATGGACATATTCCTAGAAAAATACAACTTTCCAAAACTCAATCAGGAAAAATCTAAAAATCTCAATAGGCCAATAACTATGGAAGAAATTGAAGCAGTCATCAAAAAGCTTCCAGCAAACAACAGCATTCTGACGTGTTTGGGGTTATATCTTTTTTTTTGTATCTGTTTTTGCAAAAAGGATTGTTTTGAGTATGTGTAGTTTTAATTTATACAAATAGTCATGCCTCACTGTTTCATAGTGTTTTCACTCAGTGCTTTGCCTGGGAGTCCACTGTATCTGTTGACTCTAACTCTTGCATAGTCTTCCATGTGTGCACTGACCACATTTTACCTATCCATTCTTTCAGTGACTGATTCTCTAATGGTTTCCAACTCTCTGCCACTTCAAATAATATTTTAATAAACAATTTCATACATGTTCCCTCATAAACTCTGCAATCATTGCTGGGTCATAACACTATAAGTAAGTGTTCCTATATCCCCCAAGTTTTCCCAACACCTGGCATCATTCAGTTTTCTCATTTTTGACAATTGAATAGGTATAAAGTTTCCATTACTTTTGTAACTATTCCTAAAGATTGAAAAAGAAAGCTTCCACCCTTTTTACTATAAAAGGAGTATAACATTGATACCAAAACCTGAAACCTGCTTCCAGCCAGCCTCGCTGGGACCTTGGGTCAATGGGAGCTGTGGCCAGCCTACAAACAGCCCTCAGCCCCTCACCCAGGCTGGCCAGGCACCCCAGTAGGGACCTGAACCCTGAAGGGGATGTGGCCAGCCTGAAAATGGCCTTCAACCCCTCACCCATGCTGGCCACACCTCCATGGAGTGAGGGTCCCCACTGGGGGGCTTGGCCAGCCTGCAAACAGCCATAAGCCCCTCAACCAGGCTAGCCAGGCACACCAGCAGGTGGACATCCCCCAAGGGGTCCCAGACTGTGAGAGGGCACAGGCTAGGCTGAGGGACCCCCACCCCACCAAGTGCACAAATTTTTGTGTACCAGGCCCCTAGTTAGCAAATAAACTCTGATAATACATGATGTGCTTAAGTATACAATGTATTTGTATTACAGTATTAATTTCAAGACTATAAGAATGGTTCAATAGCCTGGCTGGTGTGGCTCAATGGTTGAGCATCAACCTATGAAATGGAAGGTCACAGTTCAATTCTGTGCCTGGGTTGAAGGCTTGATCCCCAGTGTGGGGCATGCAGGAGGCAGCCAATCAATGAGTCTCTCTCTTCACTGATATTTCTATCACTCTCTCCCTCTCTCTTCCTCTCTGAAATCAATAAAATATATTTTTTAAAAAAATAAAACAAGACTAAATCTGACAAAAATTTGAGAGACATATGAAGGAAATATAAACATAAAAAGGCTTGAACCAACTGTTCTTGGTTAGGAAATTGCCCAACATAAGATGTGATTTCTCCCAGGCTTCCCAGGCACCCCAGAGGGGGGGATTCCCACCTTGAAGGGGCTGTGGCCAGGCTGCAAACAGCCATCAGCCCCTCACCCAGGCTGGCCAGGCACCCCAGCAGGACCCCCACCCTGATCCGGGCAAACCAGTTGGCCCCCACCCATGCACCAGGCCTCTATCCTATATAACCCTATATAAAAAAAAGGTAATACGTAAATTGACCTAACAGTAGAACGACTGGGAATGACTGGTCACTGTGACACACACTGACCACCACAGGGCAGATGCTCAATGCAGGAGCTGCCCCTGGTGGTCAGGGCACTCTCACAGGGGGAGCTCTGCTCAGCCACAAGCCAGGCTGACAGCTGCCAATACAGTGGTGTGGTGGGAGCTTCTTCTGCCTCCTCAGCAGTGCCAAGGATGTCTGACTGCAGCTTAGGACTGCTGCGTGCTGGCAAGTGGACATCCCCTGAGGGCTCCCGGGCTGCCAGAGGGATGTCTGACTGCCATCTTAGGCCTGATCCCCTGGGAAGCGGGCCTAAGCCAGCAGGTGGACATCTCCCGAGGGGTCCCAGACTGTGAGAGAGCACAGGCCAGGCAGAGCCCCCCCCCCCGCCCAAGTGCACAAATTTTTGTGTACTGGGCCTCTAGTATGTATGTATGTATGTGTATGTGTATGTATATGTGTATATATGAAAACAGGCATTGACAAAATATTATTCATTTCTGTAGATTCTTTTAAATTTTGAAAATGAATTGTATGTTAATAAACACTTTACAATCATTCAAAGTGTTTACACAATTTTGGGGCACCCTGTATATATACTTTCCAAATAAATCAATGACTTAAATATGAAAAATAAAACCATACAAGTTCTAGAAGAAACCACAGGAGAAATTCTTTATAACTTTGGAATGGAGAATGTGATACTGTTTTTGTTCATTTTTTTGTTAATCCTCACCCAAGGATATTTTTCCATTGATTTTTTTTTTAATTTTTTTATTGATTTCAGAGAGGAAGGGAGAGGGGGAGATAGAGAAACATCTATGATGAGAGAGAATCATTGATCAGCTGCCTCCTGTATGCCCCACACTGGTGATCGAGCCCACAACCCGGGCATATACCCTTGACCGGAATTGATCTTGGAACCCTTCAGTCATCAGGCCGATGCTCTATCCATTGAGCCAAACTAGCTAGGGCTTTCCATTGATTTTTAGAGAGAGTGGAAGAAAGAGGGACAGACAGAGAAAGGAAAACATCTATGTGAGAGAGACATATCCATTGGTTATCTCCTGCACACACCCCTACTGGGGCTGGGGATCAAGCCTGCAACCGGGGTATGTGCCCTTGACTGGAATCATGGGCCAATGCTCTATCCCCGGAGCCAAACCAGCTAGAGTGAGAATGTGTTTCTAATTATGATTTAGAACATAGACACTATAAAAGGAAAACTGATAAATAAATAAAACTTCCTGAATGGCTCCAAACACAGTAAATAAAGTCAAGAGATAATGCAGAACTGGAAATAAACATTTGCAATTAACATCAGACAAAGGGCTATCTTGCCACTATGTAAAGAACTCCTAGTAACTAGTAAGAAAGAAGAAAAAAATGAGCAAAGGGTATGAACAGATGGCTCAACAGTCCAAACATTTAATAACATGTTAGCAAGAGTATGGGAGGAAGGTGGACTCTCGTCTGTTGCTGGTGGGAGTAAAAATTAGTGTATCCGGGAGGGAAAATCTGTCAGTATCTATCAAATTTTCAAATGCATATATTTGTAGAACAAGTCCACATTTATCCTGCAGATATATTTGCACATGTAAGAAAGCTATACATGCACAAAGCTATTCATTGCACCCCTGTTTACAACAAAAAACTGAAAACAATCCAAGATGGAGGGTTAAATAAATTACAATGCATCCCTACAATGGAATGCTATGCAGCAATCACAAAGGAGAAAAGCAAGTTCTCTACATTGTCATGTAATGATATACTGATTGGAAAAAATATATAAAGTAAAGAACAGTGGCATAATTTGTTTATTTTATATGCAAAAAGACACTCTATGTAGGAAAATATCCCCCAAAAAATACACACACCACTGTTTTCTTGGGTGGGATGAGGGACATGGACTAAGTAGTTAGGGAAAAGGACGGGTATTTCCCTATATACCCTTATAGGTGTTTTGCCTTTTCCACTTCATGTTATCAATATAAAACAACACATTTAATAACATGCAATTAAAGAGAAAAAAGAAACATTATTTAACTATTTAAAAGAATGAGTCAGCACGAGATTCACTGATATTCAAGATGCAACAAATATTTTTAAAGGAAAAAAAGCAAAGGGACAAAGTGAGTACAGTATGCTTCCATTCATGTGCTTTACAAAAAGACATATTCTCATAGATGCACAGACTGTCTCTGGCAATATATACCCAATGGGATGAAGGCCTGCTTCTGGGAGGGCAAATAGGAGAATGGAATATGCACTTGACACTGTGTGTCCTTGGCTACTGTTTGAAAACTATATATTTTTTACTATGTGAAGTTTTTCTTTATAAAATGAATTTCAAATTTTCTATCCCCAGCCAGGTCTCACCGCTGGGCTCCAGATCTGTATTCCAACAAGCCCCTGCATTTCTCACGGGCTTTCAACCCAGTAAATACAAAACTAGATTCATGATCTTCCCCACTAAACCTGTCCGCCTCCAGGGCTTCTGTCACTGTCCACAAACCCAAAGCATGCATTGTTCTCAACCGTCCCTTCTCCCTTCCTCCACATCCAGTCAGTCCCAAGGATCCTTTCTCTTCTTTGCACCCACAGCAGTTCATCTTCGCCAGTAGTGCCCTAACCCAAGCAAACATGAACCCTCACTCAGCTTTGCCATGGTCACTAATGGGTCTACAGAGCTGCTCTTGCTCCATTCTCACAATCTCATCCTCTCTCCCTACTTAAAGGCTTTCCAGAAGCTTTGGGGAAGTAACCTGATCAGATAGATTAGAAAGGCCCAGAATTCTCAAAAGAGTCCACATAATCTTGCCTTTTCTGGTCCTTTTTTCATGTCATTCTCTCATTTCACTCTTTACATTCCAACCAAACAAGTGTTTTAGTTCCTCAATCTCCTCCTTCCTCAGATCCTCCCTTGTGGGCCCCTCTGGACACCACCAGCACTGAGCTCTCACTGCAGAATCTCTCTTTCACCATCAGTCTCAGAGCACCTTTACTGAGCTTCCAGACTAGATCAGGTTCCACCTTTCACATTGGGTTAGCATCCCTTCATCCATTCCAACAGTAAATAATGTATATATACAAAAGACTAAGTGACCGGCCAGCAGCTATGACACACACTGACCACCAGGGGGCAGACGCTCAATGCAGGAGCTGCGAAGCAACAGCAACTTTTCAGAGTGCACTCTGGAGCTCTGGGCCCCCTTGGGATGTTGGACTGCTGATTTCGGCCTGATCCCTGCAGGCCAGGCTAAGTGACCCCACAAGTGAATGATCCGTGCACCAGGCCTCTAGTTATAAAATAAGCTCTTTAATATTTATCCTTCAAATAGTCTAAGGACAAGAATAGTTTTTTTTGCTCACTGCTGCACCCTTAATGCCTAAAACAACACCTACAAAACAAGTAGCTGTTGAATGAATGAACAGGGAGAGAAAGACAGAACTAGAGGAAAAGCCAAAGCCACCATCCGTCAAGTGTCAGCAGTGACCTGAGGAGGAACTTGCTGCCCAAACTTGCTTTAGCAGCCCTGGCCGTGGGCTTAGACCTAGCATCTGCCTACTCACCACACTGCCTGGGGACTGGAACTGGCCTGACAAGGCCGGGCTGCTGTTGTAGCCAGAGGTGACACCAGAGGAGAGGCTTCCATTGAAGCTGGTGCACAGGGAGCTGGAGGTGGCCAGGGTGTGTAGTTTTTCCTCTTCCTGGGAAGGACAGATCACCATCAACCAGCTTCTGGTGCACCCTCACTACCCAGGCCCCACAGCCCCAAATCTACCCTCTCACCTCCCTGATCCCATCACCCCAGTGCCTCCCACTTCAGCTCACACCCTCACACCTGCCCACACCCCCACTCCAACTCTATACCAACGCAGCCTCCTCCCAGACTCTGGCCCAGCGACAGGAGCAGATCTGATGAGAATGACACGTAAAGACAATGAACACAGCTTTGGCCTGGTACCAGGGGTCAAATGGTACAGCCCATGCCTGTGGCAGCCCAGTGAAGACACCCGTCTGAGGTCTGCCTCCAGGCTCCAGGCCTACCCTGAAACCTGTTTCCCACCCTCTGCAGTTGTGAGATGATCTGCTGGCGGATTCTCTGCTTCTCTTGTTCCGTTTGCTCCCGCAGTCGGTCCCGGGCCCTGGCGATCTCCACCTTGGCCTCCTCTCGAGCCCGCTGGTATTCTCTTAGCATCAGCTCTATGTCAGAGGGTGGCTGAGCAGACCTTGACACTGACCCTGGGTTCCTGGGAAGGAACAGAGGGGCAGAGAGGTGTCTTCTAACAAGGTGGGTGGGTGATGGCCATGGCCTGCTCACCCCAGGCCTGTTCAACACCACTTTTTTTTTAACTTTAAATAATTTTTCAATTATACTTGACATACATACTAGTTTCAGGTATACAACCTAGCAATTAGACATTTATATACCTTACAAAGTGGTCACCCATAAGTCTAGTACCCATCTGACACCATACGTAGTCATTGCAATATTATTGACTATATTCTCTATGCTATTTTGTCATATTCCATGTGACTATTTTGTACTTTAAAAAAACATATATGTTTTTATTCATTTCAGAGAGGAAGAGAGAGAGAGATAGAAACATCAATGATGAGAAAGAATCACCAATGGGCTGCCTCCTGCACACCCACCCTGGGAATTGAACCCACAACCCAGGCATATGCCCTGACTGGGAATCAACCATGACTCCCTGGTTCACGGATCGATGCTCAATCACTGAGCCACACTGGCCAGGCTATTTTGTACTTCTTTTTTAAAAAATATATTTTTATTATTTCAGAGATGAAGGGAGAGAGAAACATCAATAATGAGAGAGAACCATTGATAGGCTGCCTCCTGCATACGCCCATGGGGAATCAAGCCTCCAACCTGAGCATGTACCCTTGACCAGAATCAAACCTGGGACCTCCCAGTCCACAGGCCGATGCTCTATCCACTGAGCCAAACCAGCTAGGGCTATTTTGTACTTCTTAATCCCATCACCCTTTTCACCCATTTCCCAATCCCCTTCTCTGGAAAGTGTTAAAATGTTTTCTATATCTATGAGTTTGTTTCTATTCTACTTGTTCATTTGTTTTTTAGACTCCACATGTAAATGAAATCATATGGCATTTGTCTTCGACTCATTTCACTCAACACAATTCTCTCTAGGTTCATCCATGTTGTTGCAGATGGCAAGGTTTCATTCTTGTTTATGGCTAAGTCATATTATATTGCACGTATGTACTACTTTTTCTTTATCTATTTATCTACTGATGGACACTTAAGTTACCCTAATAAAAGCATAATATTAAAACTGACCATTTCTTCAGGACAGTTAAGCCACGCCCACCAGCCAATCAGAGCGACTGTATGCAAATTAGCCCAGCCAAGATAGCGGAGGCCGCAGCCCGGGACAAGCAGGCCTGAGATGGATTCCAGGCAGCAGGGCAGCCACGGGGGTGGGGGGAGCAAGCCAGCCTGAGGCTGCAGCCTAGAAAGCCACCAATCACAGGGCAGACATACGGAGGTTTTAAGCCTCTGCGGTTCATTCCTGCAAGCAGGCACAGGAGGAGCGGGGCAGGGGGCAGGATGAGCAGGCCGGGCCCCGAGCCTCCGTCCTGGGAAGGCATCAGGTGCCCTGGGCCGGCCGATGCCTTCCCAGGCAGAAGCCCAGGTGGCCATGGGCACCCTATTGCTTCCCAGGTGGAAGGCTCGAGGGTCAATGGGAGCTGTGGCCAGCCTGAAAACTGCTCTCAGCCCCTCACCCAGGCTTGCCACACCTCCATGGGGTGAGGGTTCCCACTGGGGAGCTTGGCCAGCCTGCAAACAGACATCGGCCCCTCACCCAGGCTGGCCAGGCACACCAGCAGATGGACATTCCCAGAGGGGCCCCAGACTGCAAGATGGCACAAGACTGGGCTTAGGGACTGCCCTCCCCCTCAGTGCACAAATTTTTGTGCACCAGGCCCCTAGTTATAGATAATGCTATAATGAACAGAGATATGCATTTTGTCTTTTTGATTTAGTGTTTTGAGTTTCTTCTAATAAATGCCCAGTAGAACAGCTGGGCCCTTCTTTGACTTTTGTTACAGCCTTTGTTTTAAAGTCTGTTTTGTCTGATGTAAGTATTGCTACTTATTTCATGAAATACCTTTTTCCATCCCTTTACTTTCTGTGCAACACTACTCTTGGATGAGATCCATCCTCTCTTTACCCACAGGGTCTACAGTTTGATTTTGTATCTCATTCGGAGGCTCAGACCTGCAGTCTCGTTGTGCCATAGTTATTCTGTTCATCCTTCACCCCCCTCCTCCTGACATCCTTTGCTCCCTTTGCCCCATCTCCCATAGCCACCTCCATGTGTCCACAGGTAGACCCGCTCCTGGAATTGCTCCACTGAGATGAAGGTGCAGCCTCCAGGACACTAAGACTCAGGCCCTGCTCCCTACAGCCTCTCACCCCACACAGGACCTACTCCCTGCAGGGTTCTGGGTCCACCCGTACCTGGTTGTCTCCACAACATCCTTCCTCAGTTGCTGCAGGTATTCTCGGCGCCTGCTGGGTAAGTCAAGGTCACGGGTGGGGAGGTCCCTGTTAGGCAGCAAGCTCAGTTGTTTCTGGGGACTGAGGCTTCGTGTCCGGCAGAAGTTCTGAAGTCGCTCAGCCCGCTGTCTCCGGAGGCACTCAATGGTTTGTTTTTGCCTGAGATAAAACATGATTGATTCACTGAAATTGGCCATGAATGCCCTTCTCCATTTTATAATCTATCTGTGACCCCTGGAAGATCCCGAACGGAGCAAGAGGAGAGGGAACAGCTAGTGCGTAGACTTTGGTTCTTTCCTCTCAGGCTCCCCCTCGCCCTCCCACTCCAGGCTGGGACCCTTACCGGGCATGTAGCTCCTCCCAGGTGGACAGCACAGGTTCCCTGGCAGTGAGTGCTTCCCCTGTCCCACTCCGCAGCACCTCGAGCAAGGCATCTGACTTCCCAAAGCCATGGTGCAGCTTTGCTTCTGCAAGTTCCGTGCTGAGAGGGAGGTTCTGGGCTCCAACTTGCAGGGGCATCTGCTTCTTCTGGGACCACACAGGGTCCTGGCTCTGGGCGCCCAGAGGCTGTGAGGGATGCTGTCCCTGCTCTTCAGTGCTGATATGTCTGGGTCCCAGCAACCCCGTCACTCCCAGCTCCCCACGAGAGCCATCCTGAACCCCACACCAATTCCTAAATTTGTTATGCACTGGGAGATCCCTCAGACTGTCATGCTGGGGCTCAGGAACCATGCACGTCTGGGAACTGGGGCGCAGCAGCCCCTGAGGTTGACAGGCCTTGGTTGGGCCAGAGGTAGAACCCTGGAGCCTTGTTTTATCAGTCAACTCAGATATAGGGCAGGGGCTGAGGTGCTGCCAGCCTCTCCCCGAAGAGGGATTGTTGGCAGTGGGTTGTGGCTCCACTGCAGATGCTGAACTCTGACCCCCATTTTCTGTCCTGCTCTGCCATTTAGTTGGCCCACTACTGCCAAGCGGGACACATTCCAGGGGAGCCATGTCCTCTGGGACCAAGCCCTCAGCTGGTCTCGGACTCCTGATCCTCAGCGGCAGAGGCAGCAATCTGCTCTGGACCCAGGAGGGGGACTGGGGCTGAAACTGCTGATGGGGCTGCTCTAGGAAATGAACTTGGGTTTTTGAGCTGTGCTGTGGGCTGCCTGGGGAGCTTCCTCCAAGCGTGGACCTGCCCTCATTCCTTTCTAAGGAACTTCTGCCTTCACACAGAGCCCACCCTCTCTGGGAGCTGTCTGCCTTGTCAATGGCTTGAAAATTACCCATTGGAGGCTTGGAGGAGTCAAGGAGAAGATCTGGGCTGGAGACAAGCTTCTGATGGCCTTCGACAGAGTGCACTAAGGGGGCAGAGAGAGACAGAGAGCCCAGGGGGAGCTCTGAACCTTGAGAGCTGGCACTAAGTGCGAGGATCGGGGAAGAGGCCCTGTCCACCAACAAGGCACTTGTGGGGCACAACTCCTTCGGGATCCTGGGCTCTCCGACAGACTCATCAGCATTGGGGCAGGGTCCTGGGGAATGAAGGAGGCTAAGGCTGGGGCTGCTGACAGCCAGGCAGGAGGGTTCACTGGGCTGGGTGCCGGGCGGCAGGGCGGCATCAGGAGAAGCCTGGGGGCTCACAGAAGGGAGATTCTGCCCAAATGGGGCCTTCTGAACCCTCAGATGGGGTGAGGGCACTGCAGGGCTCTGGGGCCGGCAGGGGCTGTTTCCTTCCTGAAGCTCTGGGGGCTGTGCTGTTTTCCATGCTGTTCCCTCCGCCTCTCTCTTCTGAACTGTCCCTGGGTTGTGTCCCTTTTCTGGAGACATGGTGGAGATATCTGAGCCCAGCACTTCAAGGACCACACTGACCTCCTGAGGGCTGGCCTCTGGGACCTGGAGGTGCAGAGGTGGGGAGGCCAGGTCAGTCTGGCTGCCCTCGTCCACTGTGGTCTGAGTACAGCCGTCCATCATGAGGTTCTGGGGTGCTTCATCTGGGCTCTCCTTCTTGGTGTTTTGCTGCTTTTCAGCAACACCTGGCTGTGAGAGACTCCCCAGCAGCTCCGAGGTACTATGTAGAAGCTGCGAGAGGTGGAGAGACAGGTTGTGCATGCTGGCCCAGGAGGCCAGATCAGAGACCGGCACTGTGCTGGCTTCCAAATGGGCAGAGGCAATGTCTGTGTGGCTCCAGTGGAGCCTGTAGCCCAAGGTCTGTGTGCCCTGCTCCAAGGTGTTCATCCTGGACTGTCCCTCGGGGCCGCCCGCCTCTGATGGACACAGCAGCATAATCTCATCCACTGGGCCTGTAGCACTTCCTTCGGTCCAGGGGGACTCACTTCTCAGAAGGCCTGCTTCGACAGGGGGCCCCTGGAACTGGGCTCTCTCATCAGGATCCTTAGCAGGGGCTGCTCCTTCAGGGCCCGTCAGGATGTGGTGGTTCCCCAAGGCAAGCGAAGAACCCCATGCTTCCCAGGCCTCATGTGAACCTCGGGAATTGGCACAGGTGCTGAGCGGGGAGTGGAATGGGAAATTCTGGTCTTCTAGGGCGTTGTCCATGCTGGAGCACCGGGCCATTTCTGATGGTACCAGGCCCTCGGGTGACTGGCTACAGGAGACATTAACTGCATTGCCAAACACATACTGCTTCCAGCCAATGGGTGCAGGACCCGCCGGAGGGCAGGACAGAACATAGGGATTGATGTCACTGGAGCCAAAGTGCGATGCTCCTCTGTCTGACTCAGAAAGCCACTTCTTTGGCCTGGCCTGGCCACTCAGGCTCTGTGGTGTTCCTTGCTGGGCCGGTTCCACTGTACCAGACATCCAGCAGGTCATGAAACTGGGGGTCGGCATGCACAAGGGAGCTGAAGGCATTGGGTAAGGAGGGCTGGCAGGTTGAAGAGGCCTGTGATCAGCAGTGCTACTGTTCAAGTTAGATAAGGCTTTCTGATCGCAGCCCTCGGCTTCCAGAGGTGTCCCCAATGCTGACTTTTCTAAGGAGTGGCCCCTGGGACACAGGTTCCACAATTTGTTAGGCCCCTGCGTCTCTTCATCTGTGGGGGAAGGAGGTTCCACACTCAAATTCAGCTCCTGAAGAGACCGCGAAGAGCTGATCACAGAGAACTGTGGCTGGGGGGAGGACCTGGAGTGTCTGGGGCCAGAGAAAATGGCAATGACAGGAAGTGAGCGCCTGTTGGGGAGAGCCGGGGGCTCCCTTCCAGAAGAGGGCTGACCAGGGCTCTGGGCCACAGGCACCACGGAGTCACTGGCTGAGTCTTTAAAGCCCGATGAGAGCATCTTGGGCACAGAGGCCTTGACTGCAGCCCCCTCCTCTCCGCCTGCATCTCTCATCTGAAAGCCATCCAAGTCAACTTCGTTGGAACGTGGGGGATGCATGCGCCAGGCAGGGTCTTTACTGCTGCCCAAAGCCTGCTCTCTCTGCTGCCTTTCCTCCTCACAGGGACTGCCAACCTGGGGACTAGAGATATGCTTTAACTTGGCTACAAATTTGGCTTGGAGATCCAAGCTACTGTGATCCCTGGACTTGGTGGAAAATTGTGGCTTTTCTGGAAGGCATCTGACAGCATTTTCTAAACATTCATGCTGTGGTTCCACCAGCAGCTCACTCTCAACAGACCCTTCACTTAAATTCAGGGTGTGTTGTCTCCTGGTTGTTGCAGGTAGCTCTGGCTTGGTTTGAGATTCCTGTGCATTCTGGCCACCTAATGAGCTGTCCTGAAAGTTCTTCAGTGGCTCAGAGCACCTGCCTTTAGGAAAAGGGGCAGCCTCAAGCTCTGCACAGGCTGTCTTCTTGGCAACCTTTTCCTCAGGATCCCCTGCAGCAACTGAGGGGCTGAGGGAACCTGCCTTCATGTCAGGGGCAGAAGGGGAGCTGCAGCCTTGAGCCAGAAAGAGGACAGAAGTGATGGCAGAGGGTTCCAGAATGCTGCTGTCTGGTGGCCCAAATTTCACATGAAAGCCTTTGGGCTCAAGGCCATGTGTCAAGAACACATCAGAGTCACTAGAAGAGCTCTCTCCTCTCTCATCCATTCCACAGGCCGTGCAAGCTACTTGGCAGGTTGGGTGGAGAGTTTGTGGGGCAGCCTTCCCCAGGTCACCATCTCTGTAACACAGTAAAGTGGAGGAAGGGGAGGAGCAGGCATAAGCAGCAATGGCTTGAGGGTTGCACGGTTGTTGACAAGGAAGAGTTCTGCTGCCTTCCTGCCCTCCAGATGAGCTGAGAATCTTTCTGCCTTCAGTGCCCCCTGAGAAGACAACACAATCTGAAGTTTCCTGCGGCCACCTGCACAGGCCCTCCTCCCTCACTCCCCCAGGATCTGGCCCAGGTCTTTGATCTGCCAATGGAGCCGGCTCCAGGTGTTCGCTGCCAGCCCCGCAGGCTTCTGCCAGCCCAGTACCAGCACTCCCCGTCTTCACACACTGCTGAGAGGGAGCTTCCAGCTCAGCTCTTCTCAGGGCTCCAGGCAGGACACTACTTCGTGCCCTTCCTTCTTCTAAGCCATTGGAAGCCTCGAGGTCTTGGACATGGTCTTGGTTAGGCCCTGAGAGACTGGCAGAATTCTGAACATTACAGATCACAAGCTGACTTTCAAAACAGGTTGTTTTTCTTCCCTGTGCAGCCATGGTGAAGTCACCTGACTCTCCTCCATATGTGGTGTCTAGAGTTCTAGGTTCTTGGTGTGCCAGGCTGCTCTCTTGACTGCCAGGGGGCATGCCCTCTGCCATCTCCCAGGGAACTGACTGGCTCTGCCCATGCTGACTCATTCCAGGATTGTCAGAAGGTTCCTGAGAACCTTCTACTTTCCCTGCCGTTACCCTCCTGGCTTCCTCTATAGCTGCAGAAGGAAGACTGTCCGGGTTTATAGGATCAGCAGAAATTCTAATTGCTTCTTGCTTTTTCTCCATGATTTCAAATGGGCCAGAATAACATATAAACTGCTCATCTGCTCTTAGAAATGGTCTCAGTTTTCCAGAATAATGCCTTTTGTCTAGAGCAGGGTCAGAGTGAGAGAAAGCCTGTGAAGGCTGGCGTGGCCCTTGGTTAACTTCAGTGTTGGGCAGAGGCTGAAAGCTGTCTGCAGAAAGGCGTGTGGTCTTAAGGGTTTTCCTCTTATCAGTCCACAGATGTCCTGGTTCAGCAGAGGGAGACACCACATGAAACCCCTGTGCATCACCCTCGTTCCCCGTCCTGTCTGACACTGGCTGGTCCGTTTGTTGAAACTGAGGCCTATCAGGAGCCCTTAAAGAACATTCAGGTTCTAATAAAGTCTCATAGTAAGGAAGGACTGTGCCCTCAGTCACCAAGTCATGAAGCTGTTCTCCGTGGACCTTTGTCTCTCTGATCTCCTCCAGCACAGCTAAGCCCACGGATGCATGTGCCGAGGGCTCAGGGTGTGGCTCCAAGGACATGGCTGCTGAGAAAGTAGCACTGGCAGAACTCGGGTCCTCAGCTGCCTCGTCTGCCTTCTGCCTCACCTCCCTGCCCTGGTTGTTACCCTCTTCTAAGGGACAGTTGACCCTCTTTTTAAGTGGGCTAGAGACCCAGTTAAGGGAACTGGCTCTTTCTGCTCCTTTTTGTACAGCCACCTTGGCTTCAGAGGCAGAACCCACCCTGGAACTCAAGCCCATCGAGATGCTTCTGGGGCCCCCTCCCAGGTCTTGGGGGCTGGTGCTTGCTGATCTCCTGCTCTCAGCCCCCAGGGGAATGGTCTCTGGTGTATCAGATTGGTCCCAAGATCCCATGGCCATGAAGACTGCAGACCCACAGCAAGCAGTGTGCTCGCTGGAGGATGCCTCTTGCACATTTCCCTGAGGGCTGTGGCTTCTGGGCACTCCACTCTGGCCCTGAAATCCTATTTCAGTTACCCAGAGACTGTTAGGCATTTTCAACACTGTAGGATCCAGCACATAATCAACTGAAGAGATGCCTATAGCATCAGGCGCATGAAGATAGCTTCTTGGCAGTCTTGGGGAATTTAAGGGCAAGGTGTTGCGCAGGTCTCGATGGGGAACCATAAATGAGTCTGGCTGGCTCAGCAATGGGCCTGTCTCCTGGCTGAAAAATGTGCCCATACAACGTTGGCTTGGACTAAGAAGTTTCTGAGTCGATGAGACCATTCTGTATTGCTCGTATAGGCTCTCTCCTCTTTGCATAGTTATTTCTTTAACTCTGCCTTGAACTTTTGGCTTCTCTGGGTAAAAACTACTTATGTGTTTGGGAACGTGGCTTTCCTGAAAACCTTTCATAGTCTCCGATTCCTCAAGACTTTCCAAGCCATGGGGCTGCCTTCTGGGCCTTGCTGATGCACGCACCACCTCACTTTCCTCTTCAGAGGGCCACTCGGGCCTGGGCCGGAATGGCACAGCTCTAGCCAATGCTTTCCTTCTCCTTGGATTAACAAAAGTTCTGCTGCACTCACTGTGAGTTGTACATTTCCCTAAATAATCACAAGGGTCCCTGGCAGGTCTGTCTAATACAGCTGGGGGGTTGCGCTCTCTCAATTTAGTATCTTGTACCCAGTCTCTTGACTTGAAGGGACTCAGCATAATTTTCTGGTCCTGGGGATCTTCCCCAGTGCTACTGCTAGTCTTCATTTCTCCAGCATCACCATCCCTAAAATCAGTATCATCTGTGTATGCTGGAGAAGACAGCTGCTCCATGAAGGACAAGTGGTTTCTAGAGCTGCCTGGCTTCAGGCAAGCCATCTCCTTGTCCTGGAACACAAACTCATGACTGACTCCCAGTGATTGGGAAGCATATAGCTGCTTATTCTGCTTGGACTCGATTTCCAAGATACCATTTTCTAGCTGCATGACACTCTTAATTAGCCTAGCCATTTCATCAGCATTATTAACTCTTTTATTTTGTTTCTTTCCAGAAGATGGTTTTTTGGGATTTAACACTTCTTGCAATTTTCCAGGGCCCCTGCATTCAGTGACATTTCTTTCCTGAGAGTATATAACTGACTGGAACCTTTCTTGTGTAGATTCTGTCCATGGCTGCTTAAACTCTTCTGAGCTGTCTTTGGGTTGGTGAGATTTTCCAGGAAGCCCAGTTTCATTCTTCCATTCCTCTCTGGGGGTTGGACTCCCATCCTGGGCCATTATCTCTGGGCTCCTTACTCTATGATATGCTGATCTAGACTTCAAAGAAAGAGCAGTTCCCCCCCGGATGTCCTCATCAAGACCTAAACTGATGGTCTTATAGGTGTAATCAGGCCTGGCCCTCAAAGGGGACTGTCTGTTCCTATCAGAGGCCTGGCTCTGTCTTAGGACTGAGTTCTGCTCTTGCCCTTCTTCCCCACTTGCCTGAGACTCACAAACAAAAAACGGCTTCCCAGACACAGAACTGTCTGAGGAAACGGTGCAACAGGACTGTATCATGGTCTTTTCTCCCTCGAGTGAAAGACTGTGTTTTTTTAAATTTTCAAATTGATTTTCATATTCACATACTTTTGTGCTGGCAGATGTAAGAAAATGTCTGTTCTGAGCAACAAAAAAATATACTGAATTATGGCTCCCAGCGCGTTTCCCTATTTCTCCACTAACCTCTGTGGTGTTCAGATCAACTGGCCTCTCCGCTGTGACCTGCTGCAACGAGGCAATCTTGGCATTCTGTTTTTGTAACAGCATCGGCAAATTACTCTTTAAATAAACATTCTGAAGGGCTTGGTAGTCCTGACCAAAGCCCCAGGCCTCCCTGGGGGGTGGGGAAGGCACTCTGGCTTCTCTGCAAGCCGGGATCTCTAAGGCTGTTTCTGTCAGGGCATCCCGGCTCTTGGTCACGTAGAATGTTTCTAAGGGAGGTGGCTGCAGGGAGGACGGGCATGAATTCCAAGGAGCAGCGTGCAGGTACAGCTCTGGGCCTGACGGAAAAGCAAAGGAGAGATTGACGTGTCTTCCCACCACTTCCTGGGAGCTCTCCTGAGAGTCTGCCTCCTCCTCCTGTCGGAGGTGGCTGTTGTGATTTACTCGCCCTGCCAGGCCTATACTGTTCTTCCTGAGAGGAGCACAACTTTGGGGCCGAGGATCTTCTTTGGTGGCTATGGTGGCATCATGGTGACAAGGGTTCTGCAGGAAGAAACATTCATCAGAGGAAGTCATCAATCCAGGCTTCCTTCCGCGACTCTGAGAGGACTCTTCCAAGTGGTTCTGTTTGATTTCACGTGTTCTCATCATGGAATTTGCCACCTTGTTCTTTGCTGCAAAGACCTGTGCATTTGTAGCTCCAGAAGTCAATGATTCTACATCTGCTGAATAATCTCCACTGCAACTCAGCTCTTTCTCACTAGTTGTAAGGAAATCTGAAGTGCCTTCTAACTCAACACTCAAACTGTCCTGTTCTTTCTCTGCCTTCAAATGCCTAATTTTGGATATATGAATAGGAAAGTTGTTGAACTTCAAACTGCTGGATAGCCCAGAACCAACTACCAATACAGTATCTCCTCCTCTGCTGGAAGCTTGGGTCAGGGAACCAGAGTCTTCCTCGAGGGAGGTGAAAGCTGGCCTGGGCTCTCCTATGGCCTCCAACACAGGATGAGAGAGTTCAAGGAGGTACTTTTGCTGAAGGGCAGCCCAGTCCCTCTCACAGGTGCTGCCTACGTAAGTAAATGAGGTGGCAGAGGCAGGCAGCACGCTTGGTAAACTCGAGTTGTTGGATGTTTCAGAGTTTTCCGGCTGGGCTGGGTCAGAGACACCTCTGGCCTGAAAGGTGCCATCAACTCCAGACTGAAGGAGCCTGTATGACCCCCAGAGGGACAACCTGGATGTATCAGAAGCAGGAATTGTGTATACAGCTCTGACACTGCAGGGCAGCTCCGCACCACCTGGGGACAGTTTGGAAGTGTAGGGCAGGACTGCTTCTTTACCTGATGGCTTTAGTTCTTCCATCTTTGGCCAGAATCCAGGCCTCTCCTGACCACTGGGCTGAAATTCCTGGACATCAGGACTTGGACATAAAGAACCAACTATTCCCAGGGGGCTGTTGGCATTGATCTTGGAGTCACAGGAAAACCAGGAATCCATGGACAACAGAGGGCTCCCTCTTGAAAGCGGCATGCTTTGCAGAGTGGTGGCTTGCTCAGAGGAGCTTGCCTCCACCTCTGACTCAGGCTGTGCACAGTGGGGCAGGGGCTGAGAATCAAGGTAAAATGAACTGCTCACTGGCAGGATAGCATCTCGCCTGGCTCCTGTTCCGTGGGTGATGGGACCAAGCCTGCACATTGCCTCCTGGCTCACTACAGGCAGACTGGAGGTCTGCAGGCGCCAAAACGTCTCTGTTGGCATCTCATCAGTTGAAGTGAAGAAAGACTCTTCCTGCTGATCTTCCCCGAGTTCTTCCTCAGCGTCAATCAGGCTATCCAGGGAAAAGCTCCTGTGAGCCTGGGCAAACAGGCCCCTGTGTGAGGATGTGGTGAAGCCCCTCATAGATGCTCTAGCTCTGGCCCTGGGGTCGCCGTGGCCATTGGTAAGATAACTGTTCCCTGGGCTGTCCTGTGGGCTTTGGTTCCTCTTCTCGATCAGCGAATCCTCAGATATTTGGCTGTTATCACTTTCAGTGTTCTCTGACTCTGGGAGATGCCATTCCCTCCTTGGGGGGTTCCCTGGCTTCAATGGCTCCGTCGGGGCTTTCGCACAGACACAGGAGAGAGAATCCACTGAGTAACTGCTATCCGCATCCGATAAATCACCATCTTTCTCTCCTGTAGGATCCTCCACTGGGCTGGCATCTGTGAGTGAGGGCATGGTGTCTGGGCTCCCTGCATTGTGTTGCCTCTTCAAAGGGCTGCCACGAGGCAAAGAGGACTTTTTGGTAATGTCTCTGACCCTAGTTGCCAGCACCCTCTGCTGCCCTTTTGATGCCCTGTTTGGAGAAGGTGGTTGGGATTCTGTCCAAAAAGTTTTGGCTGCCTTTCCATGCCCAGCTGCCTGTTTGGGTCCATGGGGATGTGAGCAACTGCAACTGGCTCCGTCAGCAGCCTCGTGGGTCTCAAGGTCCCCTTCTTTTTGCCACCCTGCTGGTCTGTGGCCAGAGTCCAACAGTCTCTTAGTCCTCCTGACCTGGGTGGAAGGCGTGAGGGCCTCTGGCTCATCCCTTGGCTTCAGCATGTTAGCTGGTTGGCCCAAAGAGGCTAAGCTCTGGGACACCAACCAGTAGGGCTGCTGACTCCCTCTCTCCCTCTCCTGGATGCTGGAAGACATAGAGCTCATGCTGAAGCAGGTGCCTGGGGCCCAAGCTCTCCTCCTGGCCATGGCCGCCCTGGCTGTGCAGAGCTGCCCCTCACCCAAGGAACAGAGGACATTGTTGCTGAAATTCCCCGTCCTTGGAGGATAAGAAACAGCCTGGGACGAAGACTCTTCTGATTGGGTTTTCTCTGATGTCTCATCAGTAGAGTCAGGTATAGGAGGTAATGTGCTAGAGGGATCCCGATTCAGGAAAACACTGTGGAGACAAGGAAAGCCATCTCAGAAAAGCAAGTAGTTCCTACTTCCTGCTGACAGAGGGACTACAAAGTCCCACTTACTGCACTGCAAGAGGATAGAAACCAGGCCAATGTCATGTCCCCTATATTCTTTGGTGTCAGAGGAAAGCTTCGTAGGAACAAAAGGAAACTGTGGACTATAGTCCTAGCTCTCAAAGTGGCCTCAAGTATACTCTGTTTCTCAATATTTTATCTCATAAAAAGGTTGAACTAAATCTGAATCTAATCATGCCTTTGAAGAAAACTTCTACTTAATCGGCAATAGGAGGAACAGAGGAACAATTTAAATAACACTACAAGGAATCAAACGGACAAATCTAAAACACAGTACTTTCTAAAGAACTGGCCCGCTCTTTAACAAATCAATGATATAAAGAAATAATTAAAAGAAATTTAAAAGACATAACCACATGTAGTGTGTAAAACCTATTTAGATCCTAATTCAAACTACTAAGTATAAAAAGATATTTTTAGGCAATTGGAGAAATTTGAATATTGCCTAGATGTAGAGTATCCTATATAATAAAGAGGTGATATGCAAATTGAGCATCATGCCCTCTCACAAAGATGGCCACCCATGTGGTCAAAGATGGCCACCATAAGATGGCTGGCAGGGGAGAGAAGTTGTGGGCGATTAGGCCAGCAGGGGAGGGCAGTTATGGGGGACCAGGCCAGCAGGGGAGAGCAGTTAGAGGTAACCAGGCCAGCAGGGGAGGGCAGTTAGGGGCAACCAGGCCAGCAGGGGAGGGCAGTTAGGGGCAACCAGGCCAGCAGGGGAGGGCAGTTGGGAGCTATCAGGCCAGCAGGGGAGGGCAGTTGGCAATCGGGCTGGCAGGGGAGCAGTTAGGCATCGACCAGGCTGGCAAGGGAGTGGTTAGGGGTGATCAGGCTGGCAGGCAGAAGTGATTAGGGGCAATCAGGCAAACAGGCGAGTGGTTAGGAGCCAAAAGTCCTGGATTGTGAGAGGGATGTCCCAGATTGGAGAGGGTGCAGGCTGGGCTGAGGGACACCACCCCCCAGTGCACAAAGTTCGTATATTGGGCCTCTACTACCTAATAATTTATCTTAAATTTGTTAGGTATGATACTGACAATGTAGGTATAAGGAAAGTCCTTATGTTTTAGAAGTCTATACCTAACATAGGACTGAAGTGACATGATGTCTAGTAGTTGATTTAAAATACTTCATCAGAAAAAGGGAGGGAGATAAAGCAAGCTTGGTAAATCTTGATAACTGCCGAATATAAGCGTTAGGTATTATTCCCCCAATTCTGTGTATGTTTAAAATTTTTCATAATAAGTTGTTTGTTTTTTTAAAGACTGCCTACTATTCTGAAGACCAAAGAGGTGAGTGAATGTATCACCACCACAGACACTATGTACCTACTATGAGCAAGGACTGTGCTAGGCCCAGAGGATATAAAGAGGTAGACACAGTCCCTGTTCCAAGCATTCTGGGAGGTAACATATCCTTACCTTGACTGAATGTAAGGAGTGAAGGAGAAAAGAAACAAGACGACCCCAAATTGAACCTGGAGTCAGAAAGACAATGTTCCACTCACTCACCAATTGGCAGGTGGGGTCGGGAAGCTCACTTGAGGTGGCAGGTTAGGTGAGGAGGGAAGAGGAAGAAATGTGGGGACAGAGTCCGATTTGAGGCAAGATGAGATGGAGGTGGGGAAGGAATACACAAGGAGATGTAAGTGATAATGAGAGTCTACAGATAAAAAATAAGGCTCATGTAGATTGCACCAAAGAAGCAAGAGCTGGGACACAGCAAGATGGCGGCATAAGGTAAACACCGTAAATGCAGCCGTGAACAACTATTTCAGAATAACCACGAAAAGAAAACACGGACACCACTCACACCCACAGGAAGGCTGGCTGAGTGAAAATCCTATAACTAGAAAGAAACTGAGACTCAGAGGAGTGGCAGAAGCAAAGTACAGAGGTACGGAGGCATGCGCACGGGGCTCGGGGAGAGGGCTGGCGCCGGAGGACGCAGTTCTTTTCCAAAACGGAGAGAGCCACAAGTTCCCAGCAGCTCTGAACTCCAGTTCCAGGCGAGTTTCTGAGGACCTAGACACTCGGAGAAGGGGGACTGACTGGCACTGGGACGAAACCCAAAGCGGGTTTCTCTCAGCGTTGCTTGCAGCAATTACCGTGGGACACAGAGACCCCGTGTCTCTTAGCGCAGGGCTGAGAAGCACCATAGCTATTTGCTCTGCCCTGCCCTGCAAACTCCCCAAGGCCTCGCCCCTCCCAAGCTGTGTCAGAGGCTTTTGCATATAAAAGGCTGAGTAGCCTAAGGCAAAGGCTAAATCAACATCTCCTTAAAGATACAAGAGCCAGCCTCATCCAGTGGCCAGAGTGGGACCATCCTAAACAAAACTCAGATCCATAAGGAACACACTCGGGGCAGATGCAGTGAGCACAAAAGCCCCACTGAAACAACTCTTGCCCTATAAGGGTGTCTCCAGCACAGAAGTTCTCCCACTGTAGACACAGCTGACTCTCATAACCAAGTGGTTTAGAGGTTAATTCCTCTCAGTGATCACCTAACTCAGAAAGGGAAGCAGCCAAAATGCGGAGACAAAGAAACAGGTCACAAATGACAGAAATGGAGGAAAGAAAACGACAGAATATAAAGTTCAAAACCACAGTTATTAGGTTTTTCAAGAATTTTCTAGAGACTGCTGATAAATTTAGTGAGACCGCCGATAAATTTAGTGAGACCCTCAATAAATCTAATGAGACCCTCAAGGATATGATAAAGGACCAACTAGAAATTAAGCATACACTGACTGAAATAAAGAATAATATACAGAGATCCAATGGCAGACGAGAGGATCGCAAGAATCAAGTCAAAGATATGAAATATGAAGAAGCAAAACCCACCCAGCCGGAAAAGCAAAAAGAAAAAAGAAAAAAGAAAAAGGATCAAAAAGTATGAAGATAGTGTAAGGAGTCTCTGGGACAACTTCAAGCGTACCAACATCAGAATTATAGGGTGCCAAAAGAAGAGAAAGAGCAAGATATTGAAAACCTATTTGGGAGAAACAAGATGGCGGCATAGGGTGGACACCGTAAATGCAGCTGTGAACAACTATTTCAGAAAAACCTCGAAAAGAACACACGGACACCACTCGCACCCACAGGACGGCTGGCTGAGTGAAAATCCTACAACTAGAGAAGAGTCTGAGACTCAGAGGAGCGGCAGAAGCAAAGTACAGAGGTACGGAGGCGCG
>PVJC01007618.1:0-50942 GCA_004026665.1 Murina feae | reverse complement strand
CCCTGCCGCCTCTTTCCCGCTCCCCGATGCCCCGCAAAGGGCCTGGGAAGCCCACCAAGGAGGCCGCCGACCCCTTGCCACCTCTTACCTGCTTCCCGGTGCCCTCCAACCCTGCCGCCTCTTTCCCACTCACGGGTCCTGGGTCCTGCGCTGTCCCGCCCTGCAGCCACTCTGTGCACTCGGGAGGTCCCTCAGCCCGGCCTGTGCCCTCTCTCAGTCTGGGACCCCTCGGGGGATGTCCACCTGCTGGTGTGCCTGACCAGCCTGGGTGAGGGGCTTTAAGGCTGCCCACAGCTCCCATTGACCCAACGTCTCAGCAAGGTCGGCTGGACGCAGGTTTTCTGGAGTTTATCTCTTATAATTGATGCTGTTCCTTTAAGGCGAGGCCTTTTACTAACAAAGCCTCCTCTGCCTCACCTCCCGGCTTCTATAATGAAACAATTGTTACACTTAATTGTTGCAAATGTGTGTTTTGCTTCAGGCCAAAGGCTAAGGAGCCAGCAAGCAGGTAGTTTCGCTTTCGCTCCTGCTGCAACGGACGCTGCCTAAATGTATACTCAGGTCCATGAGTGGCGGCTGCCATGTTGGCTGGGCTAATTTGCATACAGTCACTCTGATTGGCTGTGGGCGTCCCGGAGAAACGGTTAATTTTACTATTCCGCTTTTATTAGTTTAGATAGTAAAAATAATGCTACTTCAGAGGGTAGTTCTTGAGACACACTGAAAGATAATGTATGAAAAATAGCACAGCACAGTGTGAGCACAAAAGATCCCCAATGAGGGTTTGTAAACATTTAACCCAAGGGAAAGTCATGTGGGCTATCTCTAAGGAAATATTGAGAAGGGTTTTAACAAAACTGAAAACCGCCAGTTTTTGCTAAAAATCTAATGGAGTAAATTTATTGTAGAGCTGTTTTAGATACTGTATTACTTGCTTTGCTTGTCAGTCACACAGACTTTTTCTCCATTGTCTGTATCTGCAAAAATTCTGTACCTCTCAATTGTCTGAAGGATTTTTCACATGGTTTTAATGCTGAGAAGTGGTCAAGTGAGTAAGAACAAAGGTGAACTTGTATTTCATCACATTCTCATGATAAATTTTCTGCTAACTTTCTCACCGTGATAATAGCTCAGATTTGCTCCACCCCTTGTGACAAGTAAATGTCAGGTACCATGCTAGGTGCCACTGATATAGCATCCAACCCTGTGAAGTAGGTGCTATCCACATTTTATTGATTAATAACTCAAGACAGAGGGAGTGAAGGAGTTCATCGAAGTTCAGATACCAAAAACTAATGATGTGGAGGTTGAAGGATGTGTCAGTTTGGCTCAAAGCCATGTTCCCAATTTGAAGAATGCTTGCAATGTTTGACATGTTCCTCATCATTTCGAATACTAGACTTAATAATCTGTGCTACGAACTATCTACACATTATCCATTTTCATTACTACATCCTTTGTGTTTTTCTATATTTTAACATAGAACATGAGGCCCTAACCGGTTTGGCTCAGCGGATAGAGCGTCGGCCTGCGGACTGAAGGGTCCCAGGTTCGATTCTGGTCAAGGGCATGTACCTTGGTTGCGGGCACATCCCCAGTAGGGGGTGTACAGGCAGCTGATTGATGTTTCTCTCTCTTCAATGTTTCTAAATCTCCATCCCTCTCCCTTCCCCTCTGTAAAAAAATCAATAAAATATATTGTATTTAAAAAAAAGAACATGAGGATAAGAAATACAATTTAAAATTATCTTGAAAGTTACAAAAAGCAAGTATAATTATCAGGAAATAAAGAGACAGATCAAGATATATTCAACTATATCTGGCGGCTTTTAAGCATTTTGAAGGACTAGCAAATGGAATCCTGAGAAGAACAAACACTTTTCCTAAAAAGTCCTTTTAGTAATTGGAATATGTGTGTAACGGAACAGTCACAATTTGGATGTGTGTACAAAAGAGGTGGATTTAATAACTGGGGAAACATTTTTAAAATGAGCATAAATGTGTAGTATTTTGTACAAACCCTTAACTAACAGCTAAAGAGAAGGCTGAAAGAAAGTGATGGGAATTGGAGGCTGATAGCCTTCCTTTGCTCCTGAACTGGTGCAGTAAGTCTGGCAAAGCTCTGCTGTTAAAATGGTGACAATCACTGGGTCGGAGCAAAAACTCTAGGAGTAGAACAATCTTGGCTTAAGGTGAGATAAAAGCTTTGTGAAGTTGACTTACTTTGTACTCACACATAGGATCTGTCAGTCATATTTGTTTCCTTTTATGTTTTGGAAAACATTTCAATAATACTTTTACATATGTCTTTTTCTGTTTCAGGTTAATTAATAAATGGTAGTATAGGGATGATTGCCAAGTCAGCACATCCTATGAATTATAATTTGGAACAAAGTAACATAAAGAGTATATTTTTACTTTGTAAACTCTTGCCTCTAGATTTCTGGAAATTTTTGATTTAAAAGGCTCTGATATAAATTATTTTTAATACTAAATTAAACTTTTAACTGTTATATTCAGAAGATAGATTATGATGTGAAACATGGACATGTTATAGTTCAATTGTTTTCCTTAAAAACATTTAATTCATATGCAAATTAAAGAGAATGATGATCAGATTTGCCAAATTTAGATAAAGCAGTTATCAATTTAGGAAACAGGACTTTGAAAATGTGATGTCTAATGAATTATAAAAGAATCACATAAAATAAACTTTGAAAATATACCAAATAGAGTGCAAAATGTTCCAATTCTTTTAAACTATATCAACATATAGTATAGAAGAGTGGTTAAAAACATTCTTTGTATGTACACTATTGCCTAGTTCAAACCTTAATCCAACTACTTTCTAGCTAGTGTTCCTTTTGTTAATTTTAATGGTACATTCAAAACAATTTTGGACAGTGGTTAAGATATACTTAAATAGAATACAAATGCATCCCATTCAAAATGGATGCTGTTTCTCTAAAGAACTATGAAGGTTCTGAGATTTGATTTTACCTTATTTGCAAGCCAAGAAGTCAGCTGGCCCAAATCACAAGCATGCTGGTAGAAGACACAAGACTCCTGGGTCAGAGACAAAGCACTTTATTACTCATGGCACAGTAAGAAACCTGAGCATCAGCATATTTCTCTGTCCTCGCCTCCCAGGTCCCGCTGGGGCCGTGTAGTGAGCCCAGAGAGACGCTGCACAGGTAGTGGGTTTGGGTCACTGCTGAGGAACCCAGGGCCAGGCACTCTTTGAGCAAACAGAAAACATTATGGCAGAGGGAAGAAAAGCAGATTCCTCTTTCACTGGAGTGGAAACAGTTATGTGGTTGTCACACTCTGGTGGACATGGCCTACTTAGTTGCTTATGTGACTATCTAGAAATACTGCTTAGTATCAGGAGATGAATGACCTTTGTAGTCTAGCACGCTCAGCTAGAATATGCAGGGATGTTCAGAGCCCTGGTGGACTGTTTATAAAAAAACAAACTACCCCTTAGCTCTCTACAGGTTTTTAATGGGCCTCTATGATTAATATTATCTACAGAGACTAGACCTGTATCAGTTCAACATTTGCCTCATACAACATTTAGTTAAAGCTACCATTAACAGGGCTCCACAGCAGATGGAGCAACCTGCAAACTGACTTCAACCATGATCCTCAGGGTCCTAGACTCAGCTGATCAAGCGCCATACACATCAGAGTACATACTTTAGAAACACACCTGACTTTCTCGTTAAACCTCTGCAGTGACCTTTCTACTTTTTTAGAGGAAGTAATTTAGGTAGAGCAATGAGTGATTACACAAGTTCCACCTTGGTCAGAAAGAGGGATGTATAGTGCAATACTGTGTTCTATAGCAGTTCTGTAAATTGTTGCTCACTCCTATGACCTGCATCAGTCAGGGACATAGGTGCACAGTGCCTCCAATGTGACCTCCAGGCCAGCTGGTCGATCTCAGGTTCCCCAAATCCAGTTTAGCCTTTGTATTCAGAGGATTGCCTGAGGGCAGTTGGTCTGACTTACTGCTGTTTGTCTACACACTTGCAAGGTGGAACTCATCCACCCTATGGAGTGACCCAATGACAGAGATGGGACTGGAAATAAGGAAGACATTGAGAAGTGCTCTCAGGCATCTTGCTTGGGAGCTGCAGGATCTGAGGCCACCCCCTAAACTTTCTGCTTCTAGATAAAGTTATTGAGACTGGTGATAAAGTTATGGTCTCTACCATTTAGTGTGTAGTGACAGATTTAGGAGTCATTTAAATTTAAGTAGCTTGCTACTCTTTGGTAATGTGTACTGCATGTTTTCTTCATAGTATCCCTGAAAGACAAAGGATCCTTGATTTCTGTTCTGTACCTCCTTGGTTTTAAGGTGTTCCCATGCCAGATATTGTTCTTGTTACTCTCCCTGTACTCCCACAAAATCAGTGTATCCCATTCTAGTAGCTATAAGTTCATGTTTTCTCCAGTCAGCATCTCCATGCACCCAGAATTTTCATCTACAATGTCAGATGCAAGAGGGATAAGAACATTTTAGTAAAATTTATTGAGATACATTATACCCATCACTGTGCCACCTCAATTGGGTCTCTGTCATGGACTCAGCAGTCAGTGCACTAAACCAAGTGATTATTATCTTTATGACATCTGGACCGTATCCACCCAAGTCGAGATTCAGATGGCTGAATTAAGTTTGAGTTTCATAGGTTATCTTTGGCCAGGCTGCCACGCAAAGAGTACCCACCAAGCTGGCCAGAAGCTGATGTTAGAGGAAAAAAAGAAGCTTCATGGTCATAATGGAATGATGGGATCTTGAGGTTTCAAAATCCTCAACTCCTCAACTCTGTGATCCTGGTCATTACATCGGAGATGGAAAAAAACAAGACCAGGTATTTTGGGAAACAGCTATTGGTAGTGACCAAACTGCTTTTACTAAGGTGTGTAGATGAGGGCAAGGTAAGAAAGGTGGAATCAGAAATCTTTTTTTCACATATTTTTTTAAAAGATCAGGCTACTTAATACCTTTTAAAGATCATGCTACTAACACTTCATGATAAAAAGAGGCATGAACTGTCCACTGAATACCTTGACTGTTGGCCAAAGTCGGGGTGGCCTTTGTGACAAAAAGTGTAACATTGCCAGAGGGTAAATGAGTACATTGTCAGCCAGTGGCGTTGGCTGGTCAGATCGGTCTAGCAATAGCATCATGCTACCCAGCCAGCTTATTTCCCTAGATAAAAGCAGCGCTAGACACTGCAGGTGGCCCTGTCCAGATGTGGACACCTCACCAATAGCAGAGGAGGTCAGCAAGAAGAAAACCTGCAATTCCCGATAAATCACTTAGTTCTTTCTCCTGATTTCACAAGACAGATAAATGAGACCAGTGAGAGGGATTTCCCCAATACCTCAGGGATGTAAACTTCATTTCAATAGACAGCAAGCCAGGAAGAGGAGGGAATGCTCTCACCTGCAGCAGTGTTGTGCAAATGACTAGGCTAGAGAGTTAGCTAATCACATAAGATAATCAGGTTAAATGCTGAATTGAGAGGCAAAATAAATTGTCTACAAAAGCGTTTATCTGAAATACTTACGTAAGTCTGGGACTAGTGATGTTGGTTGGACAAAGGGTAGTAGAGTTTTTGTAACAGCAACTTTTACCCTGGAAAGCCTTGAGGTTTTTCTTTCATGCACTGGTTTTCCTTTAGAATCAGATGGGTCAATTGTGTATGCTTGTTCATGAACTTTAAGCTGAAACCCAAAGTCATTTTTTTTGGGGGGGTGTCTTTTTATTTATTTAATTATTTATTTTTCTTATTTTTATTGATTTCAGACAGGAAGAAAGAGGAAGAGAGAGATAGAAACATTAATGATGATAGAGAATCATTGATTGGCTATCTCCTGCACACCCCTCAGTGAGGATCAAGCTCACAACCTGGTCATGTGCCCTTGACCAGAATGGAACCTGGGACCCTTCAGTCTGTAGGCCAACACTCTACTCACTGAGCCAACCCAAAGTCATTTTGACTATGAACTCATATACAGCAATAACATATTTTGTAGTGTCTTATAATATTTTATGTCTAATACACAAAGAGCCAGCATTGCATACCTAGTTTATACAAGGTTTTATACTTTTGTATGAATCTTTATAAAGAAACTAGAGGCTCAGTGCACGAAATTCATGCACTTGGGAGAGAGGTCCCTCAGCCCAGCCTGCATCCTCTCCAATCTGGGACCCCTCGGGGGATGTCCAACTGCTGGTTTAGGCCCAGTCCCACAGGGACATCCTTCTCACAGTCTGGGACTGCTGGCTCCTAACTGCTCGCTTGCCTGCCAGCCTGATCACCCCCTAACTGCCCTCCCCTGCCAGCCTGGTTGCTCCCAATTGCCCTCCCCTGCCGGCCTGATCTTGCCCCCAACTACCCTCCTCTGCTGGCCAATTTGGTTCTGATTGGTTGATTTCTATGCCAGTCAGCGTCAAAACCTCTGCTTCCTAAGCAGCCATTGGCTCCTCACAGTTGACCCAGATTTGGTTCTGATTGATCAGTTTCTATAGCAGTCAGCATCTCTGGGCCTATCAACAGGGCCTGATAAGAAAGGTGAGGCTGATCAACAGCCCTGGTAGAGGCCTGGAGAGAAATGGAGGCATGGCTGCTGACCAGGCCCAGAGTTAAAGAGAGAGGCAAGTGCTGATCAACAGCTGCCACAGAGGCTACGGATCAGTCATTGTTTCTCTCTTTAAGCCTTTCTCTGGGCCTGATTTGCAGCCCCCTCAACAATCAGTGCTGGGTCACCATGCCTGCAGCCATAGCAGTAAACACTGGGCTCCCACGGCAACCTAGCGCTGACTGGAGGCCTGACTTCCAGTTGGTTGAGCCTTCTGGTCATTGCAGATGTGATGACCCAGGGTTTTTACATATTAAGATAATATTACCTATTTCACATAATTCATATGAAATTCTACATCATTGAAAAATATGTACCACATATGTATGTTCAGGGCACTAAATATGGTTTTAAAGATGATTAAGACTTGTTTTTTTACATTAAGGTCAAGGTATTAAAAAACAGGCAAGATAGGGGCACATTCAAAAACGTATTCTACTAGATAAGATACTATAAGGGCTAATTATTAAAGCAATGTATGAAATTAATACTATCATAAGAATAGACAGATGACAGATAAAATATATCTAGAGACACAAAAGCATGCAATAGGCTAATGATTCTAGGCTGGGGATGGGAGCAGGAGAGCGATTAACCAAACAATTTATATTTATACTAGAGGACTGGTGCATGAAATTTGTGCCTGTGGGGGAGTTCCTCAGCCTGCCCTGCACCCTCTAGCAGTCTGGGACCCCTCAGGGGAAGTCTGCCTGCTGGCTTAGGCCTGATCTCCCTACTGGCAGTTAGATATCCATCTCGCAGTCCAGGACCCCTTGCTCCTTACTGCCGGCCTGCAGCTGTGCTCCCCCTGTGGTAGTTCACTGAACACCAGAGGGCAGCTCCTGCATTGAGTGTCTGCCCTCTGGTGGTCAGTATGCATCATAGTGACGGGTCATTCTGCTGTTCGTCCAATTGGCATATTAGGGTTTTATTATATAGGATATGCATAACCGGTGAACATAGATAATAGTGTGGTGAAGGTCTGGGGAGGGAGTGGGTATGGGGAGGAGGGGTCAATGGGCAGGGGAGAAAGAGCACATCTGCAAAACTTTCAACGATAAAGATAACTTAAAAAAATAAGAACAATGTATTCCACTCCCACTGAGTCAGAGATAAGTGCATTGTCCCTATAATACTATGTTCCAAAGTAGGGTTTACATGCCCAGATAAATATTCACAACGTGTACCTTTTTAAAATGTGTATATTAACCAACTGTGTATGCTATCTACATATTTGCCACTTATTGAGCAATTTCTACATGTCCCTTTAAACAGTGTCATCACTTCTACTTTTATCATACTCTCTCTTACTCTATCATTACTTCCTCAAAACTTCTGTCCAGATTCTTGCCTAACACACAATTTTTAAAAGATGTAGCTTTCTTTTTCTTTTTCTTTTTTTACCTACATCTAAAGATTTCTCCTGTTCTTTACTTGTGTGTTCAACATCATATGATACAGCTCCATTCCCAGAGGACAGAGGTAGTGCTATAAATGATCAGCAAAACTTTCAAATTCATAATGCCTCATAAAAGGTATAGGTGTATTAGTAGCATAAGTCACAGTGTTGTATAATTTAAAAATGAAATACGTTAAAGGAGGAAATCTTTCACTATATTGTTAAGTTGATAAAATTATTAAAATGTTCCTCCTCAGGGAAAAATTAATAATCAGTGATATATTATGTGCATTACTGTGAAAGTTGTCCACCAAGGAACATTTTAAGATCTTTCTTATATCCTAAGAATAAGGTAAGAAAAGGATTTATTGTGAGATGGGTAACTTAACGAAATACTTTCAGAGCCAGAGAGCAGTCTTGGAAAAGATCACAGCCATAAATAGGTAAGACAGTTGAAGCAGACACCGTGATTTACACAAGCAAAGCTTGTCTATTTATGGCTCATAGGATGTGCAGAAATAGTTGCTCCTGCCCCTGAGTTAGGCAGCTATGAAAGTATGAATTGTCTAATTTGTTTGACTTCTATTCAATATAAATATTCCCTCTAAGCCGTATTTCTATGTAAATTACTTTTGTGGTTTTTTTGGCTTCTCAACTCCTTCAATATATGTTTTGAATTTAAATCAGTCCTGAAAAGGTAAACATACATGCTTAATAACTACGCTGTAGAGAAAACACAGAGGTTTAAAAATTCTTGACAGTTCATTCTGTCCCCAAAAATGCATATATTTTTATTCCTCACCTGAAGATATTTTTCCATTGATTTTTTTTAGAGAGAATGGAAGAGAAAGGGGAAGAGAGAGAAACATCAATATGAGGGAAACACATCCATTGGCTGCGTCCTGCACGCACCCTGCCCAGGGCATGGGCCGGGAGCCTGCAGCTGTAGTAATTTTGACTGGAATTGAACCCAGGACCCTTCAGTCCCCATGCCGATGCTCTGTCCACTGAGCCAAACTGGCTAGGACCAAAAAGCTATGCTAATACTTGCTAATAACAAACAACGTTTACTACATTTCATTCAGTCCTTTATTTTACTTTAAAAAAAAAAAAAAAAAACAAACACTGCATTAGACGTTCATATTGATTGTAAAATCAGCTTTCAGCAGTGTCCTTCTTTGTAGTTTATTTATAGGTTTATTACACATGCACACATTCACCAGAGAGAATCAGATGCTGGTAGACGGAAAGTGTATGTGTCACCCCAGCATTGACCTCATGTGCACTGATGCATTAGCTTATGCATGAAGAGCTCAAGCATGTTGATGAGGAAGAGATCCCCTTCTTGTCATCCTTGTCACAGTCCGAACACCCTTCTTGTCTTCCTTATACCCGTTATCTCCTTCTCTCAGGTACAAGGCCCATTGGAGCAGACTCCCCGGCTCAGTTCTTAATGTTCAATGCCTCATGCCCTGTTGTTGCTGCTACTTGCCACGTTTGCAGTCACCTCCTTTGCATTTACTGTCCTGTTTCTGGAACCCTGTTCTGACAGATATTTTCAGTGTCCTTTGCTCACTTTATTTACACATTTGCCCGTCATGGAGGTGTTTCTTGACACCCACTCTGTGACTACATGCCCCATCACACTGCTTTATTCTTTTGAGAGCTTATTACTGCCCAAAATGATGATATTCAATTAGAGGTTTATTTTTTTTGTCTTTCCATAAAATATAAATTTCACGAGGGTGTTCCTTTGCTTGGCATGTGGTAGATTCTCAGCATTATTTATAATTGAAATAATTGTAAATAATCGAAAAAAATATTTATGGGAAATTCTGAATACTTTTAAATGTAATGAATTAGTTAACATAATCAAATAAAATATTTTTTTAGAAAAGTAGCTATAGCAAGTAAAAATTGCGATACATAATACTGTGAAAAAGAGAATGCTGATTGTTGGGACTTAAAGTTTTAAAAAAATCTTACATTAAAAAGTGTTATCATACTACGGTATGGTTATCAGTGATTTTTAAAAAAAAACATAGTTTGCTTTTGGTTTGATTTTGCTTTTGTTCTCTGGCAAGTCCAGTGTACCGGAGGCATTTGTCTGACGTCATATTCATAGCATTCCTCAGTTGAGAAAGTGATTGATGTGAGGAAACAAGAAAGGACCACAGGCTTTTAGTGCATGCATTACATTCAATATACAGTCTTTTCTTCCTCTTGTTATAAGAACCTATGTGCGGTTTTCTTCCCATGAATTTTATATTCCTATTTCATTCCAGTAATACCTGCAATCAGTAACCGTGATCATGGTAAGCAGTCTCACATCACTTTATCTCATCACAGTGTTGGATAAACACTTCTGATTTAAATTTGAATAATTCTGTATTAACAGTGCTGATGTGAGCCTTAGATGTCTGAGGGAAATGGTGCACAGGGATTACTTAGTAATTATCGATTTCATTGAGGCTTCTGAGAGCTGCAGTGAGTGCTTTGCCAGAAATATGAGCCCTAGAGATCAAGCCAGGCCAAGCTTTCACGATGACTGCTGTTCACCTATTAGGTATGACATAAAAATGAAATTAACGCCTCTCCACTGGGTGATCAAACTGTCTGAAAATCTCATAGAACATTAGAATCATGGAATCTAAAGGAGCGTTCGGTTAGATTATCTAATCAACCTCCTACCTCTATCTTTCTCATGAGGGACTCTTTTCTTAATGCCATTTTTTATTATTTTTATCACGTCTGTTTGGAGTGACTGGGTCCATAAGACTTCTATACTTCCCCTGGGAGAACTTACCCCTGCTCTAATAGATTTCATTGTTGGAAAGTACTTTTTAATTGCTAGACCTTTCCCCCTTTAATTTTATGCTTTCCTCTTATTTTAACCTTTGTTTTATAGTCCACTTGTTTCTGTACAATATGTACAGCCCATATTGCATATAAATTTTACATTGATACAATTGAGATTCAAAGTGTGGGTAACAAGATGGTTTAGAAGGGTAAAATCTTGGACAAACAAGTCATACTTATTAATCAACTAAGAAATTTCCTTATTTCATGTCAGAAACTGAGATAATCATTTTTGTATAATTCCTGTGCAGAATTTCTATTACAATACTGAGCCAGACTTTATTGTTTGGGATGTTTGTACCCCCCTTGGTGGGGGGAGGGAGGTTAGAACAAACATCCCATTGTCACATGCTGAAGCCCTTCCCCCTAAACTCATATCTTGAAGTCCAAAAGCATAATATGATTATTTGGAGACAGGGTCTTTAGGAGGCAAGTAAGGTTAAATGAGGTCATCAGGGTGGGGCCCTAGACTAATAGGATTGCTGGCTCTCAAAAGAAAGGCAAGAGAGGCATGTCCGCAAGCCAGGAAGAAAGTGCTCTTCAGGAACTGAATTGGCTAATCTAGGATTTCCAGCCTCCAGAATTGAGAGAAAATAAATTTCTGTTGTTTGAGCACCTCAGTCTGGTTTTCATTGTGGCAATTGTAACAGACTAAGACAAGAAATAGAATGTGTTTTTATGATATCATGTATAATGTGAAGTTCCCCTAAGTAATGGGGAACAACGTATCCTTCCTCTATCTCAGAAATCCCTCATGGGAATGTAAACTGCTGCAATCTCTATGGAAAACAGCATGCCACATCCTCAAAAAATTAAGAATACGGTTTATATGTGATCCAGTAATCCCTCTGCTGAATATCTACCTGAAAATTTTGAAAACTTTTATTTGTAAAGATATAAGCACCCCTATGTTAATTGCAGCATTATTCATGGTGGCCAAGACCGTGGAGACCTCTAAGATGTCCTTCAATAGAGGATTGGATGAAGAAGATATGGCACATGTATAATAGGATACTATTCAGCCATAAGAAAAGATGAAATACTGTCATTTGCACCAACATTGATGGACCTTGAGAATATTGCACTAACTGAAACAAATCAGTCAGAAAAAGCTAAGAACCATGCGATTTCACTTACATGTGGGATGTAAAACTGAAACTCATAGACACAGATAATAGTATGGTGGTTACCAGAACCAAGGGGAGTAACATGGAGTAATCAAAGGAAAATGAGGCCAAATATATGGTGACGAAAGATGACCCTTCTTTCATAATCTTTTTGAAAAATATTTTAAAAGTTATTTTATTGGTGAGAGTATTACAGATGTCCTCCACCCCCCCAATCCTGTATAGTCTTATAACCAAAGTCACCCCAATAAATATAATAAAAAATCCTCCTGATCACAGGTTCTTACATTGTACGTTTTTCCATTAACAATTCTCTGTATGATTTTAGTATCCATTGATTAGTGCTTGAATCATTTGGAATTGCAAAATGGTGGTAATTTTCTAATTTTATTGTTTCTTTTATAATTTATTATCTGGAATCACAATGTAAAAAACAACAACACACCTTTACTGTTTTTTAGTTACCCTCTGTATTAGTTACAACAAATTACTACCCACTGGATGGTTTAAAAACACCCTTAAAAAGTTCTGGAGTCTGGAAGTTCAAGACCAAGATGTAGCAGGTTTGGTTTCTCCTAAAGTCTCTTTCCTTGGTGTGCAAATGGCAGTCTTGTCAGTGTGGCCTTAAATCACCTTTTGTCCGTGCTCATGAATCCCTGGTTTCTCTGTCTCTTATAAGAATAGCAGTCATATTGGTTTTGAGTCCGATGCTTATGAACTTATTTTATGTTGATTCTCTCTTTAAAAGCCCTGTCTTCAAAAAATCACATTCTAAGTTACTGGATTTTACGTATTTGATATATAAACTTTGAGAGTTCAAAATTCAGTCTGCAACACCCTGAAGTTTAATTTTCTCCTTTAACCACCAATTTTTATAACAAAAGGTTAGTACTTTAGCTGCCTCCAATGAATACCACATATTTTGCTCTGACTGGGTATTTTAGTTGGTTGGAGCATCAGACTATACACCAAAAGATTGTGGGTTTGATTCCTGGTCAGGACACACACCTAGGTTGCTGACTCAATCCCCACTAGGGGCACATAAGGAAGGCAACCATCAATGTTTCTCTCTTACATCAATGTTTCCTCTCTCTCTCTCTCTCTCTCTCTCTCTCTGTCTCTCTCTCTCTCTCTCTCTCTTCTACCTTCCTCTCTTTCTAAAAAATCAATAAAAACATTTTCTCAGGAGAGGATTTAAAAATATACACAGAGATTTTATTTTTCTTTTTTATTTTGAACACTTTATCTCTCTTTATATCTATCTATATCTATATCTGTGTCTATGTCTATATCTACATCAATATCTCTCTTGGGAAATATGTTTTTAAGTGTCATTTTGAGCTCATGATTTTTTATACATAGTGTTTCTATTAATTTTACTTATTCTTTTGCTGAAGATTTTTTATTGATTTTTTTTTAGAGAAAGAAGAAGGGAGAAGGAGAGAAGCGTTGATGTGAAAGTGAAACATGAATGGTTGCCTCTTGCATACCCCACCCCCTCCAACCCGGGGATTGAGCCCGTAATCTGGGCACATGCCCTGACTGGGAATTGAACTGGCAATATTTTGGTGCCTGGGACAACGCCCAACCCACTAAACCACACAGGTCAGGGCTTTTGCATACTGAAATTCCTCATCTTTCGTCAGTACTAATCAGATCAGCCTCGTTCCTGTGTCCTTTTTTACACAAACCCACTCAACTGTGACAGTTTTTCAGCACAAGATATAAGAGTCTCATTTTGTGTTTTATTATCTAAGATCTGGAATGAGCCAGTTCTTCAAAAAGCCTAAGGTCACTGTGTGTGTGTGTGTGTGTGTGTGTGTAAATGTATTGAGAAGTCATAGCCTGAACACAGGAGTCGAAAACATTGACAATGTATATTTCCTTGAAATACATTATTTTTGCGGGTAGATTAATAGGCAGTTGACTATTCAAAAATAATCTACTGCAAAGCTTTAGAGGTTGGAAATTTTGTTTAAAAATATTTTACCAGTACCTTTTCTAAATCTAGTTATCTAGAAATCACTTTCTACAGAGTACTATAAATTTTTTAAAATTATATTTTGTCTTCCTAGAAATGGCTTTCTCATTTAAAGAAAGCAAAACAAGAGAGAACTCATGGACATGGGAAACAGTGTCGTGATTGCTGGGGGGTGATAGGTAGAGACAGAACAGGGCATAGAGGGGATAAATGGTGATGGAAAAATAAATAAAATAAGATAAATTTTAAAAAATAACGAAAGTTTACAGTAACCAACACCAAAACCTTTCAAAAAAGAAAAAGAGAATCTGCATCTGATAGCAGAACCACACCAAAGATGGCACTCTTGTTGCTTTAGAATGGATATTTTGTCAAAATATTAACAATTGAATTTATTTTTTATTATGAAAGATGTTATTTTAATGAAGTACACAATACCATTTTATTCATTTTTAACATCTTGGACTTTCACAGATGTTTCTAATAATTCATATTGAAAAATAATATTGGTCAAGCAATAACAAAAAGTATGGCGTATAAATCATACATATATAACAGAGTTGACTTTTAGCCATATACTTCTATACATTAATGTAATAATATAAATAATAATTGAAAAATAAAAAGACAGTGATACCATAAGGAACAGTTAATGTTGATACAGAATTAGAACATAGAAGTGGAAAAAAGGTCAGGGTAAACTAAAGAGGAGTGAGGTGCCTAGAAACTTCCCATATTCTCTCTTTCCATATCACGTCAATGACCAAAGTCCAACAATAACACATGGTTTTATTTATTCATTTTCCCCCTCAGTCAACAAATATTTTTCAAGCATCTAATGTGGCAACCCCATCAATCTTAATGCCAACATCCTTACATGCAATCTTCTGTCTGTAATCTCACTGCCTTCATTAGCCCTTGAGTAGATCCATTCATTGTCTGATATTGCCCTTCTCAATCATATAAATTACATGTGTATTACCAGACTAATTCATCTGTCCCTTCCTGTTGAATAGTATTTCTCCTCTCATCCACAATGCCCAGTGTTGATTAGATTTTTCTATTGTATCAATATTTATACATACATTTTTTTGTTTTATTCATGTTGCTTTTTCTGAGGTATTTATTTGTAATTTTGTCTTCTGTATAAGGCTATGATCTCTGTGGAATCAGGAGGTTTATGTCATTTATTTTTCTCTGCTGTCATTACCTTTTAATGTTTAGCATAAATGATGCACTCATCATATAACTGTTGAATTGCACGAGTGAATTTTTGAAAGAGCTACCACCTTTTTGAAGTAAAAGATATTGATGTGCTGTACTTGGCTTATTCGCTTTGGTTTTTAAAGGGATGTATATTTGAGAAAAATCTATTTGGCTTTAGACTATTCTACACTTGATATTACATTACTGTAATATTATTTTTATTAATATTTATCAAAATACTCATGTCAGTCTCCTTAAATATGAACCATCAGCCCTTCATTCCAACAAAGGTTTAAGGAGTAAAATTTCAAAGTCACACTGCATCAAATTTTAGTCCTTGCAAAGTAATTTGAAAGGCAAGTGTTCATTGAGTGTCTACCACTGAAACAAAAATAATGAGTAATCTATAAGAAGCTTAAGATATTAACCAAAGGACTTTTATGTGTATATGCATAACCCAAGGACACATGCAATAGTGCAGTGAAGGCCTGGGGAGGGGGCAGGTACACAATGGAGATGGTCAATGGGGAGAAAAGATGACATCTGCAATACTTTTAACAATAAATTTTAAAAAATAGAATGAAATCTTGCCATCTGCAATAATATAATGGACCTAAAAAAATGTATTGGTCTGAGTGAAATAAGTCAGACAGAGAAAGACAAATCCCATATTATTTTATGTATATGTGGAATCTAAAATACAAAATAAATTAACAAGCGGAACAGAAGTAGACACATAGGCACAGAGAATATTTTGATTGGTAGCCAGGTGGAAGGGGATTTGTGAGGATGGGTGAAAAAGGTGAAGGGATTAAGGAGTACAAATTGGTAGTCACAAAATAGTCATTGAGATAAAAAATGCAGCATAAGGAATATAATCAATAATATCATAACTATGTATGGTGCCAGGTGGGTCCTAGGTATATAAGAGTGATCACTTTGTAAGTTGTATAAATGCCAAATCACTCTGTTGTACAACTAAAACTAAAGTGATATTATATATCAGCTATAATTGAAAAATTAAAAATTATTTTAAAAATAAAAAGTAGAAACATTAATATCCAATCATAGAGAAAAATTTCAGGTGGGACAAACTGGGCCAATTTAAATCAATTTAAGCAAAGCCAGCTAGAAATCCCAAAGGCAATGAGATAAAGCAGAACAGATGAAGAGTCCTATGGACCATACTCACAAACTTGCCAAAGCTGTATTACTGCAGGTGTGACCAAGGCAATGGGCAATCGGGTCAAGTCATATCATGAGAAATACATGGGATAATCATAGCAGCAAAGGCACTGAGTAAATTTTTGGCTTGGGTCGTGTCATGGCTCATGATTATGAAAATGAGGTCTAAAGAAAAAGAAGCTTAAGCTATAACTCTTTCTTGCAGTGATCCTCTTTCTCCTGAGAAAAATGTAAATGCATTTACAAAATGGGAAAACTGTGTATTTTTAAATCATATGAAATAGACCATAAGTATAAATTGTCATGTATGGAAACCTAGAAGCCAAATGCAGCCACAAGAAAAGTATGTTGCAAGAGCCATATGAAGGATTGTATAACTAGATGTTAGCTTATATAACAAACACATTTCTGGTTAACCTTTCAGACCATGCAGGCCAACGCAGCTACTTAACAATAAGGTCTGCAGAAAGGGATGTTGTCAAACATGTGAAAATGAGCACGTTCAGAGGCTATAAAAACGAAACGTTTAAAAGGAAATGAATCCCAAAGGGAAGTGATCACTTGCTAGATATGTGGTACATTTAAAATCCTTCAATGTGTATGTATTTCCCTTAAAGTTTAATCTGCTTACTGTGGTTTCATGGTTTCCCATGACCCGGTCACTGTCTATGTTTTTGGTGTCTCATCCCTTCTATTCTTCTTTGTCCATAACTGCTTTTCTTCAATATATAGTTGAGGTGCTTGCTGGCTTCCCCTCTGGTAGGCAGAGCTCTTTGCCTGGGACAGTTTTCCTCCCAGCCTCCTCTTTCTTTACCTGTCTTGGAAAGCTTCACTTTCCTGGACTTGCAATGACCGTGGTGAATGCATCAGCTCTGTCCCAAAAGAGCCTGGAATAAAATTTATCAAACTTCAGTGAAATGTTGTATTTAAAAATATATTCTTTGCTAGACTCATGAGTCCACTAGCATAGAGATGAAACCTGTTTGGCCCACCTATTTATAATCATGAATTTTTGTTGGGGCTGAGAGATGCCATTATGGCGATGGCAACGAGAACAGCAGTTCACATAGGATCTTAGCTCAGGTGCAAGGCTATTCTGTTCTATTGGGAAGCACAAGGCTAGGCGGAGGCGTGACACCCAGGCTGCTCCCTTGGAAAGTTCTCCCTCTGACAGAAATGGAAAATCTCTTGTTGTCCTCTGTTCTTGTTCATCCTTTCAGATATGTGAAGCCTTCTATCCTTTCGGAATCAAGAACTTTTGCTCTAAATTATAAGGTAGATTTAGGGGTAAAATATTTTGTTTAAGTTCTTCAAACAAAAATCAGTGGGAAAGTAGAATTTACTTAATCATTTCATTACAGCAAAAAAAAAATGCTCTAGGCTAGGTATGCTGGCGTATATAATAGATTTTATATAATATTTAGGTCTACGTTAATAGACTTAAAAATAATTGTGTAATCGTATTTTTTCATTCACCCTCTTTGTTCTGTTACTTGTCTCCTTACCCTAGTTAAGTAGAGGCCAATGCAGCTGATAGGACCTTAGGATAAGCTGAAGGACTGAAATACAGATACTGTTTTTAAATGGCAGTAGAGAAAGAGACAGATGGCTGTTCCCTCCACATTTTCTAACAACCTGAGCTCTTAATTAAAATAAAGGGTAATTAAGAATGTAAGAAAAATTATACTGAGAATTAAGTTAATCTAGATAATTTAGACAAGATCACAACTCTTCATTTTAAAGCTGGGGTTTACATTGTATTCAAATTATGTGGTCAGTGAGCCCATGTTCCCGTTTCACTTTTCTGGTGTTGACATCATCTATAAACAAAATTATGGCATCGGTAAAAATAGTTAATGGTGGCACATGTACAGGAGGTTACTTCTCTGTACCTCAGTTTCCCTCTTTGATACAGTTGGTGTTTTAGATGATATTTCCTGAGTCCTCTCTAACTCAAACTATTCTGAGTTTCTTCAATTGCACTGTGCAGGCCCTACAGTTATTCATTTTATAATAAGCATAATTCTTGTGTCATCAGATTCCTTAATAACATACATTTTCTTTTTCTTACTATTTCAAAAACATTTTTTATTGATTTCAGAGAGGAAGGGGGAAAGAGAGAGAGAGATAGAAACATCAATGAGAGAGAGAATGATGAGAAAGAATCAATGATTGGATGCCTCTTGCATGGCCCCTACTGGGGATTGAGTCCATAACATGGGCATGTGCCCTGACCGTGACCTTCTGGTTCATGGGTCAACACTCAACCACTGAGCCACACTGACCAAGCTATAAAGTACATTTTCTTTGCCTGTTTTGCTCAAATATTCCTGGAAAAGAATAGTGAATTATGGCTACATTCTAACAGTTTCCTATAATTTTAGGAAAGTTAATGGCTTCCATTAAAACTATATTTTAACCTCATCAGGTCACTTGAAGATTATCGATCCTATGTGTTCAGAAAGGAGCCTTGGAGAAACAATTGTGTTAAGATGCGCGTCATGCATTTCTTTAATCTGATCAGTTGGGTGAGACCCGGCCAGTGCTCTGTCTGACCAGGAATAAAACAAAGAAGCTATAATTAATGCCAGATATAGAAATGGAATTTGAGTTGACATTTTGGTCATAACATTTCCTTTGAGCTTAGCAGAATGAAGAGACAGCTTAGTATTAAGTATTGTTCTTTGTTTAATGAATAGATGATGATGGTTATTTCTTTCATGCTATTGGATGCTAGGACTCTAAATTGGCAGGCTCATGAGTACAAAGCTGTCTGAAAATTTTAATGCTAAAGTTAAGAAAACAAAATGTTATGGTTTAATTTACTATTTTAATCTTCCATCTCTTACAAGAAGTACAAGTAAAATTTCATGGCATGGCCATTTTCATCATTCTAACAATATGAAATCATTGGTTGCCAGTCTTTCCTACCTTCTAAATCCAATCAGTTGTCAAGTCCTGTTAAATTCGCCTCTTAAATAAATATATTTTCAATGCATCTTCCCAGACATTTGCTTGGTTGCTGTCTTTTACCACAGCTTCCCAACTGCTGTACCTGCTTCAGTCTTGTCCTGAACAGTCAAGGTGATTTCTGCAAAACACTATCCGACAGTGTCAAGCCTATGATAAAACACATCACTTACCACCCACTGAGTGGAGTAACACATTTTTTTTCAGGTGATAAGTACAATTTTCCCTCAATGTAGAGTATCAAAGACTCCTCGTCGACAACATTTATCTAGTCCTCCAGGAAAAAGAATGGAAATGAAGAAGGTCAGCATAACTGCCAGGTGCTGTGGACTAGCTTTGGGGTGTGGGGAGGGGCACATGAGATTAGGTTAGGAAATAGTGTTCAGCCCTGACTGTTTTGGCTCAGTGGATAGAGCATCAACCTGCAGACTGAAAGATCCCAGGTTCGATTCCGGTCAAGGGCATGTACCTTGGTTGTGGGCAAGTCCCCAGTAAGGGGTGTACAGGAGGCAGCTGATTGATGTTTCTCTCTCATCAATGTTTCTAACTCTCTATCCCTCTCTCTTCCTCTCTGTAAAAAATCAATAAAGTATATTTAAAAATAAAAAAGAAATAGTTTTCAATGGCCAATTTCTATGAATGAGGTGGACTTGAGGCGAAATGGGAAATGTCTATAAAAGGTAAACAGAATGTATAATCTACTTCCAAAGTTAATCAATATCAAGAACCAATGAATTATAAAATGATCTTTCAAGGTCATGGCAAATCTTTTTAACTGTGCCTGCAATCTAAGTTGTGAACCTGGTTTTGATTACGTTATTGCACTCTGCAGGAGCAAATCTAGGCAGGGATGAACTCTTCCATCATTTAGAACATTCTCTGTAAGGGGAAAAAACAAATACAACATTATGAAACCAAATTTATGAAAATGGAAAAGATGCCTGCTAGTGAAAGTCCTTGAAGCTTAAGCTTTATAAGTATCATGTTAAATCTGCCTCTGGCAGATTGAAGTCTTGAATGTTTACCTTCTGTTTCTTTTGAAAAATAGTAAATGTATTTTTTCTTTTCTTTTATTATAATAAGAACATTTCTTCGTTAAGATCCTAGCATATGCTCTTAACTAGCATAGGCTTAAATCTAAATAATGAAAACCCAGTGGTTGTAATGCCATAACGACCAAGACTGCTCACCAGGAGGTGCCTTGGTGCTGCATCCCATGGTGTGCCAGGTCTGGTCTCACAGGATTTTGCGCGCTGGCCCCTAGTCTTATGTAATAGTATTTATCATAAGCACTACTTTCCACCATTTATTAGATATTATATGTACTTAAAGAACTGATGTCCAAAGGAAGATTAAGGAAATGATGTATTTCTTGAGGGAAGAAGCAGATAAGGTTACTTCATATCTTTTTCATCATTGAATAATATCCCTTTGTATCAATATATATCAGGTTGTTTATCCGTTAACCCATTTTGGTTGCTTCCAGTTTTGGAAATTATTCAGAAAGTTGCTATGAACATTTGTGTTTAGATGTTTGTGTGGACATGACATTTTCAACAAATTTTGGTAAATTCTAAAGTGCCCAATTGCTGGATTATATGGTAATAGCATGTTTGGTTTTGTAAGAAACCAACAAACTGTCTTCCAAAGTGGCTGTACCATTTTGTATTTCCACCAACAATGAAAGAGGGTCCCTATTGTTCCAAATCCTCACCAGCATTTGTTGTGTTCAATGTTTTTATTCTCAGTTCCCTGATGACATATGATGTCAAGCATCTTTCTATATGAGCAATTGCAATGTGTACATCTTCTCTGATAAAATGTCTGTTGAGATCTTTTACCCATTTTTTAGATACAAGGTTATCATGTAAAAAAGAAGATAGTAACTATTACACAGGGAATTTGAAAACAAAATGATTTATTTAAATATTGTAGCATAAATTCTAGAATATATGTGCTGTAGGTAGATGATAGTACTGTTATGGATTATCTAAATTATTTTATAATTATATATCTGAATTAAAACTTACTATTCAACTAGCCTGCCAATTAGCTTTCGTTCCCATTTCTAAGAAAATCATTACCTCAAATATTTTTTTTTATTTTACTTAAAATAGTTCTATTATTCTTGACTCATCCCCCAAATGCAAATTACTGTCATTTCTTTCTTAGAAATTTGGTTAAATAAAGACATGAATTAGTGAATGAAATAGTCTCAGAATAATTTTGGGTAGTTTTATGTCAATATATATGAAAGAGATGCCTGGACATTGTGCCTCAGTGATTGAGCATCAACCCAAGAATCAGGACGATATGGTTTGATTCAGGTCAGGGCATATGCCCGGGTTGAGGGCTAGATTCCCAGTAGGGGGCATGCAAGAGGCAGTCGAATAAATGATTCTCTCTCATTATTGATGTTTCTATCTCTCTCTCCTTCTCCTTCTCAGTCTCCCTGTTTGAAATTTTATATATATATATATATATATATATATATATATATATATATATATAGAAAATAACTACATGATATTTTCTAGTACTTATTTGCATTTGTTTTCTGAAAAGTCTGTCAAAATTGGTAGAATATATAAACTGTAGTATCTGATTATGAATATCACAAAATTGATACCTATGGCCACCAAAGAGCTCTGTTCTTTACCAGTTATTAAGTCTATCTGTGATTCCTAAGTGGGCAGCTGGCCTGGAAGTTTGACTTACAATATTCTAAGTGGATTAACTCACCTGCCTTTCCTCCTTTTTTGCCCCTAACCTCCCTGATTAGAACTTGGCTGCATTGTTTTGCAACATGAATAAGCCTCTGGATATTAAGCAGTTTTCTTTGTTGTATATCTTAGTATCTATATGATATAAACAGTTCTGTTGGTAACTTATATGACATCTGCCAAGATATATGTGATAAAATTTCCCCAGAAAGTCACCAGGCCAGCTAAGAATTTTACCCTTAGACCTTGGTTCTCTGCATTAACAGAATGCATGTTGACAGATCATTTGTCATTTAAAACCTGAAAGAATATCTAGGTTGCCTTAGGAGTTGAGCTGTATTTTAACATAAACCTATAGAGTTTGATTATTTGCTTTTTGCAAATGTCAAATTTAAGAAAGTTACTGTTTGCATTTTATATGGTATTTTCCTCAGCATTTTTATATCTTTGCCTTTTTTGAGATATTTTTAACTAAAGTAAAATAAAATACTATCTAAGGAGATAAGAAATTATGTAATTTGGGAAACAATAGTTTGACTTTTAAGTACTTGTTTATGATGGCAGAAAATAAAATTCTTTCATAAGACTTACATGCACTAACCAATCATTAATTTTTCTTTTAAAATATATGTACTAAAATATATATTTGTGATTATTGCTGTGATGTGGCATTTCCGCATCTAAAATAAAAGCCACTCAGTAATAGTTCTCATAAAATTATACAGACTTTTCTTTTCATTTAAGCTCAAAAATAACATAACAGCAAAATTAGAAACAAAATGCTCTGACCTTTCCCTGAAAAGCATAGAACCAGAACAACTGCTGAATTGCAAATATTTATTCAGGCTCCATTCTAAGCCTGCAAGCAAACAAAATGTATGTGAATTTCTGCCAAAGAAGATGTTAATCAAAGGGCTTTAGTTAGTGATTTAAAAAGAAGTAGCAGCCTATATAAAAAGTAAGCCTACTGTAGCTGGTTTGGCTCAGTGGAGAGAGTACTGACCTGTTGACTAAAGGGTCCTGAGTTCAATTCCAGTCAAGGGCACATGCCTGGGTTGCGGGCTCCATCCCCAGTGTGAGGCATGCAGGAGGCAGCCGATCAATGATTCCCTCTCATCATTGATGTTTCTATCTCTCTCTCTCTCCGTCTCCCTTCCTCTCTGAAATCAATAAAAATATGTGTGTTTTTAAATAAAAGTAAGCCTCTTTTATAAAGTGATCTGTTATAGCTTCATGAAGAATAGAAATTTCTCCAAAACTAGTTTTAAATAGAGATCATGTATGCAAGTGTATCATAATATGAAATTAATTTAGTTATCATGTGATTTAATAGTTAAATGCAGATAAAGTTAACCTCTCCAGTAAATGTATGTAGACAATACATTTATTGGTATATAATTTTACAAAAGTGAAATTATAAACTAACTGGTTATCTTTGAATGCAACTTACCAGCAAATGTGTCTTGCTTCTCTGTGCAAGAGTTATTCATATTTTATAGAGTGATTATATATAATTTATTTTGAGAATTTCCCCCCTACTTAACTGATCAAACTAAACTTTTAGTATATATATTTCAAAGCCAGTTTTAGAGTTCATGGGTAGAACTGATCTTCTCCTTGAAAGCAACCTTTATAATAAAAGCCTAATATGCTAAGTGTCCAGTCGTCCAGTCAGTGGTTCAACCAATCAAAGTATAATATGCTAATGATATGTTAAGGCTGCTCAACTGCTCGCTAGGACATGCACTGACCACCGGGGGGCAGACGCTCCGACTGGTAGGTTAGCTTGCTGCTGGGTCCGGCCTATGGGGACTGAGCAAGATGGGCTGGACATGCCCTGGAGCCCTCCTGCAGTCCCTCCCCGGCTCCGGCTCCGATCATGCACCAGTGGGGTCCTTCGGTCCTGGCCTGCACTCTCTTGAAAGCAGGACCCCTCAGGGGATGTCTGAGAGCCCATTTTGGCCTGATCCTGCAGGCCAGGCCAAGGGACCCCACTGGTTCACAGATTCGTGCACCGGGCCTCTAGTAGAAAATAATTAAGATGGACATATTACAGATATCTACTTCATTAATAATTATATTCCTTGCCAATGATAATTACTCCTGGTGGTAAATAGATTGCTAAAGTGTGTAGAAGTTAACCTCTCCTGCAAAGGCATTTTTACTTTTCTATTCTTCCTCTTCCTCCAATCCTTCTACTGTCTTTCCCCAAGACTTCACTGAGTATCTGATACATGGTACAATGTTGGATACTAGAGATGCCAAGGTGGAAAAGAGCTCCCTTAAGGGATGATTCTTAATACAATATGATTCTTTAACTGAATGAATGAACGAATAGGAACGTTGTACAAAATGTGTGTAAATGTCTTTCCCCACCTCAGCATGTGTTTTTCTCACATTGTGGATATGGACTGTGTGGCTAACTACTACTACTCATACTGCTCATTTTCAAGACTAGGTTTCAACATGGAGGTTGAAAGAATTCATCCTTTTTTTTTTTTCCTTCCCAATGCCATGGCATCTTATAATTTAGCACCTAGGACAGTGCCTGGCAGAACAAAGATGTTTCATAAATTAATAAATGTTAAGTACTACTACTGATTGAATTTAATTGTGTATGTCATTGAGACATGTACAGTATCTAGATAGTGAGGAATGTGGGTGCATGTGCCTGTGCATGTGCACATGTGTGCGTGACAGTGATGTATTTAAAAATCAATAAATTAAAATTAAATAGCATGTGATCTGAGCTTTGAATATGAATTATTATGTCAATGGATGGAGAAATGGAAGAGGATATTTCAAGCATTGAAATGGCATGGACCAACATATGTGCATGGAAAAAAATAGTTACTAATGGGAAAGTTATCCAAGAAAATAGAAGCAGAATAGAGTAGAGGTCAAAAAAGCTGGCTCTGGAATTGGAGGGCTTGACTACAACCATCTCTTGCATATGTCATTGGACAAGATATTTCCCCTCCTGATATGTCAGCATTGTTATCTGTCATATGAGCAAAATAATAGTACATTCTTCTTAGAGTGGTGGAGAGAATGATGCAATAACATACATAGTACAAAACACTTTGGACCTGGCTGGTATTGTTTACCATGTATTTTGGTTATTATTACTAAGGTTTTTTGAAGAGATAAAATGTAATGGTAACTTAAAACAACATTTTGAAGGAACTAGGAAGACATGATAGTAATTTGGGGGTTATTGTTTGTTTCTTATTTCAATTTATTTATTTATTTTGTTTTAATATTACATAGTTTAAAAGTTACTTAGCCCTATCTTCTTATATCATCACAGTAGGGCAGGGTAGGATTTAAACATATTTTCACCATCACACCACACAAAATAGTTATAAATTTATATTTTAAAGCAAAGTTTTAGGAGTATCTTTTAAAAACAGGGATTAATCTAAACATTTAATTATTGTAACTTACATGTAACATTTTTTAAAATGTTTACACATATGTTATTGCTTCCAACAATATTTCAAACAGTTTTCTTCTCTATGACTAGGAATCATCTTCTCCAAAATAAATCAATTCCACTGTCATCTTAAAGATGCTTTGTTTTCTTTTACACTAGAAATTTATTACATTTTTTCTTAGAAAAATATCTTTTCTGATGTCAGTCTTATAATATGGGTTATTCCCCAACAATGATTAGGTTGAATTGTTTCTATGACATTATGACATTAAGATGTTTTAGAAGCTAAAGGTCATAACTTTACAGGAGTAAACAATAACATGAATAAATTTAGGTTGCTAATCCTATATAATAAAAGCATAGTATGCAAATTGTTCCCTCAACTGGGAGTTCATCCAGGAGTTTGACCAGGGGAAGAGAGGGAGGTCCTGGGCAGGCAGCCAACAGCTGCTAGGGACCCTACCAGTGCATGAATTTGTGCTCTGGGCCTCTAGTGTTTCTATAATTGGCAATGCAAGGAAGCATGTTATAGTAGATACTATGAAGGAAAAGAGAAAACCAAGTGCTAAGAATGTAACATTTCCATTCCTAGGTTAGGGGAATGAAGGCAGTCAGTTGAAAGTGTACTGGGAAAGTTCTGTCATACTTCTATATGAAATGAGAGTGGAGAGCCAGAAGTAGTGCAGCAGAAGTTAATTTATTTTGTGAGATGTAGTTGCTACTGTAAAGTTAGCCTTTGTACAGGGCAGGTCAGATTGACAATGCTAGACTTGATTCAGTTCATAATGTATGTAATAATAGGCCTTTTTCATACTCCAAATAAGTATAGACAACATGGTCTATATCAAATTAATAGAACTTAACAAGGTGGAAATTACTTCATTTGTTTAAGTGGAGCCTAAGAAATTAGGTGATCACTAAAGAATTGACATATATCTAAGATGACCTTTTAGTTAATTGGAACCTCAATAATAATAATGATTGATAATAGCTACCATGTATTGGTAGCTATTACCAGGTAATATAGTAGACTCATTAAATAGAATATATCATTTATAACTATAATAAACCTATAAATTACATATCATTATCCCTTATTACTATCCATATTTTCACTCAGTCAAGGTTCGGATAACTGAAATAATATGCCCAAGGTCTTGCTAAAAGTGTGTGGTTAAAACAGCAACAATCTCAAGTTTATATTCAAAGTCCATGTCATTCAAATATATTTTTAGCAGTATGACCATGATTTCCCTGTTGGGTTTTCTACTTGCCTTTGACCCTTACAGCACCTGCACTTATATTCCTTTTTGGGAGCTATTGTGTTCTAGTGGTCATGGTTGAAATCAACCTTCCTTTCTTTTGTTCTCCTGAGAACTTAGAGACCTAAACTATTGCATTTGAAATACTTGTTACTAAACTTCTTATTGACACTTTATTTTCTAACAAATATAATCGGGTTTTCCTTCCTGTTTTTATTTATTTATTTATTTTTTCGAATTCTTTGACCTAGCTTGAGCAATAACAGCAAACCAATACATGAGAACACATGGTAAGAACAACTGCTTGTGAATAATAGAGGATGATATTGGATTGACTCCACGCCAGAAACTTCTCTAAAAGTCTGTCTGAACGGAACACATTGAGCTTTAAAGAGATTCCATCTATTTGAAAAGTAAAGTTTCTGGAAGCGATTATATATTCTTAATAGCTTTGTGACCTGTATCCCCGAGGAGCCTGATGTCACAATGTTGGTGTGATTGAACAGTGGTGTCCACGGTGTCTTTGTGTTTTATTTAACAGGATTTCTTCTGAGTATCATTTGCTTCCTCAAAACATTTTTTCTTTAAATTTGGGTTGAGTGCAATGCAAGATGGTAGAGATCGTGCAGAGAATGCCCAGTAAACATTAAAGTTATTATATCTTGGGGGAAGGGGGAAATTTTGGAAGTATTTTAGGGAAGAAACAGCTACAGACCTTGCTCAATAATCAGAGCAATACGTAGAGTGGTCTAGAAAATTCCTTTGTAATGTAACTCATCTGTGCATGCTAAGCTCTTCACCAATTGCCCTGTTGAAGAAAAATAGGCAAAAATGATAGATTTAAGGAATAAAAACAAAACATGATTTGGCTGAATTTTGCAGTTGTGTGTGTGGGTGTGAGTGCATGTATTAATGAAATTTGTAGAGTAGTAGTGTAGCCTGTATTTAAGAACTCTTCTGGAAAAGATGGATAGTACTTACTGTGCATGCAATTTATGTATATTCATTTAATCATCACAGTGGCCATGTAAGACTAATGAAATCAGCCCTCAATTCACAGAGATTTTCTGAGGATTCAAGGTAATATGCAAACAGTACTTAGAAAGACACTTGCTTGTAGTAAGCCCTAAAGGGATATTAACTATTATTATCATTACATGACTTAATTGAGGATTTACTTTTTTTCTCCTTTTGTTGTCAGTCTACATAATGAAACACAACCACCATTACAGGAGAATCCTCTCTCTCCCCTCACCTCCACCCTAGGCTCCCCCTTCTCCCCACTCCCAGTCTCTCTCTCACTTCCCACCTTCTATAGTAAGGTTACGATAAAGCCTCCACTGTGCAGAAGCTATTGATTGTTTGATAGTTTCTGTGTCTCAGCAGTCAAACCTCCTCCTTGGCCTGATTGTATTGTATTTAACAATCTCCTACTCACCTCATGTAAGTGACATATGTACCACCCCTGACCAGGATATATTGAGTTAGAAGAATTCTGAAAGGTGAATTAAGAACTTGTCAAATAACAACTCACTTTGCCATGTTCACTTAAAAAGCGTTCAGGCTTCTTATTTGAATGGACATTCGATTCAGTTCAGTAGCTGAACATAATACCATGGTGGAAAGGCGGAATCAGGAAAAGGAAAAATGAAACATAAAGGCATTAGCCTACATTGCTTCTGTCCTTTTCACCTGACATATTGACACTGGAATGAATTAGATGAAACAATAATACATAGAGGTTTTATCCATGACTCAGTTCACAGAATAAATCCCTCCACTTCCCCCCCCAAAAAAATGTTTTTCACCTAAGGATTCGAAAATCCCAGCTATTTCCAGAAGCAACATCTGTTGCTTTGCCAGTTTCCACAGAGATGAGCTTGTGTTGATTTTCATCACATTTGTTCAAATCTGGAATCTGGTTAAAACATGCAAACAGTTGCATTGCCAGTTAAGTGATGCATCATATCATACCCTTTGAATAATGCTATTTCCCTGCATTAATTTTGATTCCAGTGACATTTTCAGTTATGGATCCAAGTATGAATTATTTTAAAATAATTTGGGTTACAGTAAGAAATAGAAAATGACACATACTAGGAGGAAGAACACTATGATACATACATGTTCTTAGAAAACATAGTTATACTTTAAATCTTCTCAATTGGAATTTGTCTATTTTTAGCACCATTTTTGGAATAACTTATAAAACGAAGTAGTCTCTCAATTGCATGCTATGTTAGCACATTTTTTAAACTACAGAGTGACCATCATAGACATTTTCCTGTTATCCACCTTTTAATGCTTTCATATCGTTATCCAGAGGTTGATTGCATATGAGTATTTTGAAGTGATACCATGTATAAAAACTATGATGTTTTTAAAGTGGAAATGTCTGATGTACACAACATTTGTACCTATAGCTAATAAACGTGTAAAAGAAACAGCAGAAGAACAAACAAAGGTTAAAGTGATGGCAAATATTCTTGAGATAGTTACCAAAGTATGATAATGGATTTAGTCACTCAGCTTGCTGCAGTTTTGCAATCACCGAGTCCACAGTCAGTCTCTCCTGCTATTATGTTATCAGAGATACCAAGTTGAGAAACCCTAAATGTTGCAAATAAAAGTAATGCATTTTTCTGTATTTTAAAATGTTTTGGATATTTAATTGACCATTTATAAAAGAGAGTTGCTATCTGCTATCTAGTGATTTTTAAATTTAATTTTCTGTATTTCTCATATGAGACAAATTACTAATATGTCAGAATTTTTCTATATGCTAATTTAATATAACTAATTTACAGGAAGAACAGGAATTGCAAGTGATCCCTACAGAAGGATAAGCATGTCAGTCATAATTTTCTGAGCATTGCCTAAATACTAGGCTTTGTTCTGTAATCTTAAGTTATCTCAAATTCTCAACAGCATTATAAAGGACTGTGCTGTTATCTCTACTTTGTAAAAGAGAAAACCAAGGTTCAGAGAGCTTTAGGTAATTTTCACAAGTTATTTGGTAGTGGAATTGGTAGACAAATTCATACACTTTTGAATTTAAATTTTGTTCCAGTGTTTTCTCTATTGGTAGGAATAACTGAACAAATCCATGATCTAAACTTTTAAAACTAATATTGTTAACTTCATATATAAATACTTGAGGCCTGGTGCACAAAATTTTGTGCACTCGGGGCGGGGGGGGGGCGGTCCCTCAGCCTAGCCTGTGCCCTCTTGCAGTCTGGGACCCCTCAGAGGATGTCCACCTGCTAGCTTAGACCCGCTCCCTAGGGGATTGAGCCTAAGCTGCAGCCAGACATCCCTCTGGCAGCCCGGGACCCCTCGGGGGATGTCCACTTGCCAGCAGGGATCAAGTCTAAGCTGCAGTTGGACATCCTTAGCTCTGCTGAGGAAGCGGGAGAGGCTCCTGCCATCACTGCTATTCTGGCAGCTGGCAGCCTGGCTTGTGGCTGAGCAGAGCTCCTCCTATGGGAGTGCACTGACCACCAGGGGGCAGCTCCTGCATTGAGCATGTGTCCCCTGGTGGTCAGTGTGTGTCATAGTGACCAGTCATTCCCAGTCATTCTGCTGTTTGGGTCAGTTTGCGTATTACCCTTTTATTATATAGCATAGAGGCCTGGTGCACAGGTGGGGACCAGCTGGTTTGCCCTGAAGGGTGTCTCAGATCAGGGTGGGGGTCCCTACTGGGGTGCCTGGCCAGCCTGGGTGAGGGGATTATGGCTGTTTGCAGGCTGCCCATGCCCCCCAGCAGTGGGAGTCCCCACTGGGGTGCCTGGCCAGCCTGGGTGAAGGGCTGATGGCTGTTTGCAGGCTGGTCAAGCCCCTCAGCGGAGACCCTCACCCTGTGGGGGTGTGGCCAGCCTGGGTGAGGGGCTGAGGGCTGTTTTCAGGCCACAGGCTAGAAGCAGGTTTCTGGGACGTATTTATTTTCTATAATTGAAACTTTGTAGTCTTGAGCAGAGCTCAGGGTCAGCAGGGCAGGCGGGAAGTTTGACTTCCTTCATTGCCAGGGGCAACCCAAGCCTCCTGTTCACTCCAGCTTCATTGCCACCGGCATCTTAGTTGGGTTAATTTGCATATCCCATCCTGACTGATTTGTGGGTGTGGCTTGTGGGTGTAGCAGAGGTACAGTCAATTTTCATGTTTCTCTTTTATTAGATTAGACTAGAGGCCCAGTGCACAGATTCATGCACCAATGGGGTCTCTCGGCCTGGCCTGTGAGGATTGGGCTGAAACTGGCTCTCCGACATCCTTTGAGGGGTCCCAGATTGTGAGAGGGTGATTCTCAGGTGATGCACCCTGGAATTGGGCTCCCTCCTCACTGGTTCCAGCTGTCACCCAAGAACTACAGCTGCCAAGTCACTGCAGCACAGCAGTTCCTGTGTTGATTGTCTACCCCCTGGTGGTCATTTTACATCATAGCTACCAGCCAGTCAAACGGTCAGACAGTTGCTTAGGCTTTTATATACATAGATTTCTGGGGGCTCTTCCTGATATAATGTTGATTATTAAGACTGATATTTGGTCACTATCAGATTTCTACCATGACAGTTAAATTGATAGGTTCCTTAAAATTGCTTTCTTAACAGAAATACAGATATATCATGGCAAAATTAAAACAGCAATAACAGCCCTAACCAGTTTTACTCAGTGGATGGAGCATCAGCCTGTGGACTGAAGGGTCCCAGGTTCAATTCTGGTCAAGGGCATGTGCTTTGGTTGTGAGCACATCCCCAGTAGGGGGTGTGCAGGAGGCAGCTGATAAATGTTTCTCTTTCATCGATGTTTCTACCTCTCTATCCCTCTCCCTTCCTTTCTGTAAAAAAATCAATAAAAATATATATTTTTTAAAAACAGCAACAACCCCAGAAATTATACTGAAACCTTTTTTTCTAAAGCTTCCTAAATTTGCCCCCAAGAAACGTCAAGATATTTAACCTCTTTTACATATATATATATATATATATATATATATATATATATTTGATTTTTTACAGAGAGGAAGAGAGAGGGATAGAGAGTGAGAAACATTGATGAGAGAGAAACATCAATCAGCCGTCTCCTGCACACCTCTTAATGGGGATGTGCCTGCAACCAAGGTACATGCCCTTGACCGAAATTGAACCTGGGACCTTTCAGTCCACAGGCTGATGCTCTATCTATTGAGCCAAACCAGTCAGGGCTATTTAACCTCTTTGAATAATATAGTCTTTATTTTAAGAATGGATATAAGAATATTTTCATATCAGGATAGTATTGAAGATTAGAAATAATGTAGAAAGAGAAGCTAATAGTGCCTGAGGTCTGATAAGTATTTATTTTCTATATAAGTTTCTTTTAAAACTTTCTGGAAAAGACAGTATTATAAGTGGCAACAATTTACTCTTTGGTAATATGTAATTGATAATATAAGGCAAGATTTTTGGGAAGAATTAATTAAGGATTTATCTTTAATATGGCTTTTCAATTATACATTTTATTCTAAGTACTAGAGGCCCAGTGCACGAAATTCATGCACGGAGTGGGGGTGGTGGGTGGTGGTGGTGTCTCTCAGCCCAACCTGCACCCTTTCCAATCTGGGACCCCTTGAGGAATGTCCGACTGCCCGTTTAGGCCCGATCCCACCAGTAGGATCGGGCCTAAATGGGCAGTCGGTTATCCCTTTCACAATCCAGGACTGCTGCTTCCCTACCTCTTGCCTGCTGATTGACCCTAACTACTCCTCTGCCAGCCTGATCAACGCCTAACTGCTCCTGTGCTGGCCTTATTGCTCCTAACTGCCCTGCCCCTGCCACAATGGTCCCCCCTAACTATCCTCCCCTACAGGCCTGGATCCCCCAAAACTGTCCTCCCCTGCAGGCCTGGGTCCCCCCCCCCAACTGCCCTCCTCTACCAGCCTGGTACCCCCAACTATCCTCCACTGCCAGCCTGGTCCCCTCCAATTGCCCTCCTCTGCCAGCCTGGTCTCCCCAACTGTCCTCCACTGCCAGCCTGGTCCCCCCCCAACTACTCTCCCTTGCAGTCCTGGGTCTCTCCCAACTTCCCTTCCTTGCTGGCCATCTTGTGGCGGCCATCTTTGACCACATGGGGTAAGCCATCTTGTCATGGTCAATTTCCATATTACTCTTTTATTAGATAGGATTGCATGTATAATTATTAGTCAGGGGGAAAAGGACAGAATGTCCCTTTATGCACACTATTCCAAGCTTAAACACAATAGAAATTACTTATAAAGTGACAGAGGGAGAATAGAAATGAAAGACAAAAGACTGTCATTGTTTAAATTGCACTTAATTATTGAAGAGATGCTCTTTTTAAAGATTCATCTATCATTTTACATTGTAATAGCTTCTAATAGAAGTCAGAATAAAGGTAGAGGGAAGTAAATTTTGCAACTTAGAGAAATTGTGTCTTTTGACTAATATAAAACTGAAATTTGATATGTTATTAATTTGTTCATGGACTTCCAGTCTTCACACAATAAATATTTACAACTTGACTGATTTACTAGTAATTCATCTTATATGATAAAAGCCTAATATGTTAAGTGTCCAGTTGTCCAGTCATCCATTTAACCAATCAAAGTGTAATATGCTAATGATATGCTAAAGCCGCTCAATTGCTCCCTATGATGTGCCCTGAACACCAGAGGGCAGATGCTCTGACTGATAGGTTAGCTTGCTGCTGGGGTCCAGCTGATCGGGACTGAGCCAGGCAGACCAGACACGTCCCGGAGTCCTCCTATATTCTGTCCCCCGCTGGCCAACCTCCTCTGTCCCTCCTCAGCCCCGATGGTGCACCAGTGGGGTCCCTCGGCCTGGCCTGCACCCTCTCACAATCTGGGGCCCCTTGGGGGATGTTGGAGAGCCAGTTTAGGCCTAACCCGCAGGCTAGGATATGCCTCTAAGCTATCAACCTTTATGCACCAGGCCTCTAGTCTTAAATATGTTTATGAAGAGAATATACTTGAGTAAAACAAACTAGAATGAGGTAAGTGTTCAAGTGATATAATAAATAAATAGCAAAATTTGGCATTTGATATCCAGCGTCTGTTTCAGAAATTCTTATAGCAGGAGTAGAACTTGAAACATCACATGGCCCAGATTACTGATTTTAGCATGTAGATTATCTAACGAAGACGTATTTCCAACTTTTATTTATTTAGGAAATATTTGGGTTAGTTATTTTTGCTGTCATTTATAAGAACATACTGTGTGTAGACATTATACAGCATATTTTACATTTCTGTACATGTTATTTATTATATTTCAACCTCAGAGCTGTCCTGTGGCACTGGTGTTATTTTCCATGTTTTATTCAACAGAATAGGAAAGTGATACTCAGTTCAATATCTTTCATAAGTTTACACAATGGTGATGTTTGGATTCAAAGGCAAGTTTGTTTCATATATCACATGAATGATGGAAAATTCATGTTTCTTGAATGATGGAAAATTATTATGTAATTTCTACACTTATCTCCCTATAGAGACAAATATGTTGCTATTGTTGCTATTATTCAATGCCCTTTTATTTTGGTTTATGGATAAACAATTAAGTATGCTATTGATGTATTATCCTTTAAACATGTAAGTGCCCCATGTTTTTCATTGGAAGAAAGTATATGCCTCTAATCTACCAAACTTTATGAAAACTTTTAACATATTCTGTTACTTATTCTACTCACATGGATACTCCAAAGCTTAAATAAGAAACTAAGATAAATTCCCTAGTTCAAACTAGCTTCACTTGTGCTCTCACTATGCATAAGTTTTATCAAGAACTTTTTTTTTGCTTGCAGGGATGACTTGTCAAGCTCGAACATCTTACACTGAAGATGAAGTTCTTTGGGGTCATCGTTTTTTCCCTGTAATTTCCTTAGAAGAAGGGTTCTTTAAAGTCGATTACTCCCAGTTCCATGCAACATTTGAAGTCCCCACCACACCTTACAGTGTGAAAGAACAGGAAGAAATGCTTCTTATGTCATCCCCCTTAATAGCACCAGCCATAACTAACAGCAAAGAAAGACATAATTCTGTGGATTGCTTAGATGGCCTAGATGACATTAGTACAAAACTTCCATCTAAGCTGCAGAAAATGACGGGAAGAGATGACTTTCCCAGGAAACTCTTGAGGATGAGTTCTACAACCTCAGAAAAAGCCTACAGTTTGGGAGATCTGCCCATGAAACTTCAACGAATAAGCTCAGTTCCCGGCAACTCAGAAGAAAAACTGGTATCTAAGGCCACAAAGATGTTGTCTGATCCCATGAGCCAGTCAGTGGCTGACTTGCCACCAAAGCTTCAAAGAATGGCTGGGGGAGGAGCCAGGATGGAAGGAAATCTCCCAGCCAAATTAAGAAAAATGAACTCTGATCGATTCACATAACAAACATCCTCTTAGGCATTATTTACTGTTGGATTTAGTAATAACCTAATATTTGGCTGATGAGGGAATCCTCTCTAAGGAATCTGAAAGGTACATTTCCTCCCCAGTCAGATATGCTTATTTGAAAAGCCTTATTTCCTGAGTACTACTACTGTGCAGAAAGCAAACGTTGGAAGGGAGGGCATCATAAGGAAATTCCTACTAATGGGCATGTATTATCACATCATGCATGCAATAATGTGCAAATTTTGCATTTAGTTTTATGGCATGATTTATATATGGTATATTTATATTGTATATTCTGGAAATATATATATATATATTTAAAAGGGTGGTATTCTCCATGACATTTCTAATATGTAAATTAAGCCAAACATGAATAGATATCTTTCAGGGCGATAAAACTATATATATATATGTATGTATATGTATATACACAGATATACATATATATGAACACACACACGCATACATACATATATATCTGATAAAATTGTGATGTTTTGTTCAGAGTTGTAGTTCTTGTGCATGTTTATTAGGCTAGGAAGGCTACTGGCATTAATTATTAATACCAAATATTTTAGCCTTAAATTATTTGTCATTTTTAAAATCTAATTTAATGTTTTCTGCTGTTTAAGGTCCTGAAAGGTTTTCAGTTGTACTTTATATGAGGGAGTCACACAAGTCTGTGTATTTATGGCCCTGCCAAAATATAACCATTATATATTTAACTTGTAAATTTTAGAGCATATCAATATGTTGAAGATTTTTTACAATTTTTAAAACTTGCTAGTACTGGGGGGGAAATAAAGATAAATTAACTTGAGAATTGGTCCTCTCCTGGACTAATTAAAATCTGGACACCTGTTTTGTATATGATTTAACACAACTGTGAGCTCTGAACAAATGTTGAATCATTGTGATAGTCAGTAGCCAAGTTATACTGAATGCAGAGAATGTGTGAAATTACATAATTAATGGTCCCTGTTTCAAACTGAGTCAATTTTCACTTTATTTCTGAAACTTCTGTCATTTCAAAAAACCAATAATTTTTTCTTGTGGAGACACAACAATACACTGAAAGAGATGATAAATATTTATGCTTTAAATACATATGTCTAATTGAGTGTCTTTTTTTTTCAGAGATTTCTTTTAATTTAAAAATTTTAAAGACATTTTTATTGATTTCAGAGAGGAAGGGAAAGGGAAAGAGAGGTAGAAACATCAATGATGAGAGAGAATCATTGATCAGCTGCCTTCTGCATGCCCCACACTGGGGATCAAGCCCACAACCCGGGTAATATGCCCTCACCGGCAGTCAAAACGATGACCTCCTGGTTTCTAAGTCGACGCTCAACCACTGAGCCAAGCAATTTGGGCTAAATTTATTTTATTTTTTAAATTTTGTTTTATTGCTTAAAGTATTGCAAAGAGTGTTAAATAAGTCTCCATTTTTTTCCCCTTGACATTCCCCCCTCCTCCCCTACCCCCACAGTGTCTTGTATCCATTGATTATGCTTGTATGCATGCATACAAGTCCTTCAGTTGATCTCTTAACTCCCCCCCTAATTTTATTTTTTATTACAGTTTCCATTCATCACTTTTTGTGTGTGTTAGTTTTAGGTGTACAGCACAGCAGATAAACATTGTTACAGTTTACAGAGTGCTCCCTCTGATCCTCTTTTCTTATGCCTTTCTTTTGTTAATGGCATTTCTTGTAATAGGACAGGCTTTGTTTCCTCACCTGGGGAACCTACCCTACCCAACACCTGTCATTCAGTTTGTGACTGAATGTTTGCATATACTTGAGAGAATTTAAAATTGGATGAATTGAAAGTATTTTACCCATCTGTTTTTTTTTTTCTTTTCTTTTTTGATGTAATTGGTTGGTTAAACACTGATTTCATTGGTATATTGGATCCCTGGCCTACCAAAATAATTTTAACAGTACTATTTTTTAACCTTAAGGTTTTATATTTATAATTCATTACAGAATCAAAACTATTGTTCGGCAGAACACCTACAAAATAAAGAGTTGGAATGCAGATATCTTAGTGAAAATTTATAAGTGCTCCTTATCAGAATATAATGGGTTTTCCTATAAAAATTTTTGAACATTGCAGTGCAAATCTGCCCATCATTAATATATTTGTCCTTATTAACATGCTATTCCTGAATGGCTGGTTTGGGCACTCATCATTTCCTGTTTTTAGCAATCTTGTGATAATTCCCTTATTGGAAGACTATTACATCAACAATTCAATCATTGACTACAAGAATACCTTCTGGCTACCTCTGTATCAACCAAATTCTGTAGGTGCAAACATATACCAGGGAATTGTTACTGGCAAAATGATCAACCTTGAGCATCCATCCACTGTGAATAAAGCTGGTTGCCCTACCCCTTAATCTCTGGATTTTCCTTTTTGCTGGATATAGGAAGTGAAATAGTAGCAGAAAGAGGAGTTGCAGGGGAGAGGAGTGGGAGAGGGTAGTCTATTTATTACCAGTGGAAGAAACTGCATAGATCATTTAGCCCAAACACTTAAAACTAAATAGAGCCATAATTTAATTTGGAGAGCTATTTTATCTTTGGTACCAAGTAGAATATGGGCCCCAAAATAAACTCTAAAGATTTTCATTAATTCATTTAACTTTTTTTTTATGCTTTGTTTTTTTATGTCCCAGGCATTTCTCACTCCTGGGGGATTTGGGTATGACCAAGTCAGAGGAGGTCACTGCCCATTTGAACAATGCGTATCAGTAGGAGAATGGGGAGGGGCACTGTGAGAGAGACAAACAACACATGAGTTGATTTCAGATAGTAACATATCACTTAAGGAAAGGAAAACAGGGTACAATGAAAAAAATGACTAGGTGAAATAATAATCATTTTAGAGGAGGTTACTGATTTAGGAAGGGGGTGATACTTAAACAGAGACTTGGATGATGAGAAAACAACCAATCTTGCCAAAATTAATATTTCCTAGTGAATGCTATTTCTTTATTTTTACCACGTATGTATGGGAAAGAGATGATTTCTGCATGTAATTGCAGTTTAACCCCTATTGCTAAGCTGATCATAAGTCCCATTTCCATTCTAGAGTGCCAGCTCGTCCTGTTGTACCTGTGTAATTGCTAACAGCATTCCCTTTCATTCTTAGAGTGTCTTGGTTTGGATGATATATTATATGGTGACTCTACGTTTTTGTTGAAACTAACTAAATTATAAAGTCTAATATATTTGGATAAAAATAAAGAATTGCTTTTATTCTCCTTTTGTTGATTTTTTTTTTTGACACTGATCATTCCACACAAAATCATTGCAGTTTCATATATAGAAAAGTGACAGTGTGAAATAATTATCTTAGAAGAGGTGACTTCTTATCAAAGTGATTTCGTGTAACATTTGTTCATTCTGCACATGATATGTTTTCTCAGCAGGGAAATGTTATGCATTTTATTGACTGAATAAAAAATACACCTCTGGCGTTTCCATTTCAGGAACTTGTATGAGCTCAAATCAAAGAAAGTAAAAGTCGACTTAAGCCAAGGAAGCTTTCAGCCCAACAAAATATAATGTGTTCATTGAACTGAATAATTATTTAACAACTGCAAACTAATCCCTTTTTATGGGATTTTTATGGTGTATGTAGCTCATGTTATAATAAAATATTTCATTCTATTTATCAAAATGATGTAAATAAAAGAAATACAATTATTTTGATAATGCCCATCTTCATTTTAAATGTTGTTCATCCTTTTCAGCAATAGGTGAATAGGCTTTTGTAAATACCAAATGAAAAATAGGGATATATCATTAATTAATTGTGAAAAAATTATTACGCTGTTCTTCATACATTCATATATGGCTTTAAATACTATAAAAAAGCATTTAGCTGTCTGTCTGATTATTCAAGAGCCACTTTGTTTAGACAAGATGGAACCTTAATGGATTATTTCTCTGGGAGGAAGAGTGTGATTATGGGGAAGGTTGTCTTACACAGTTATGAAATTTTCTATCATTCCATACCATGAAGAGAGTTCATCTTGGATGCACAGCACATCTGTGAGCTCTACTTCAGTAGTTGTGCTTGAATTACATAAATATTAAATTACCATCAAGCTGATTCCATTGTCTGTCATGCAATTTATAATTATTTAAATGAACAAGGCCATTTAGGTTACAAAAATATAAACTCGTGTATTCAATACTGTAACTTCAGTTTTATAAAAACTATACTTAACTTTCAAATCATGATTGGGTTTAATATTTAAAGTCTGTTCATCATTTTTCCACCTCCTAACAGTTAATTACTCGTCTTTCTCAATTCAATGTGATTGTAAGAAGACTGTTAACTCCTAAAAGGTAATCACTTAATCCATCACAATTCAATCCTTGAAGTTAATTTTTATTTTGGTTTCTTATTGGTCATACATCAGCAATATGGAACCTGAGCTTCGTGCACACTGTTTGAGGTCTGCATTTCTTGGAGGTGTATTCATGAACATCTCCTCCTCTGCTGAGCAGGTGTGTTTCAAAAGCCACAGTAAGTACAACAGACAGATCCTCGCTTTGTTTAAGTAAGACGTCACCTTTTAAAAAAGTTTTCAGTTGCTTTTTATGAAAGAGTTTCATAGAAAAAGTATACAGTATTCCTAACTTTGGATCAGGCCAGTTCTGTGATATGTAATATGCCCAACTCCCTGGTACCTCTCAAAATTAATTCAAAAAGCCAGGTTCCTACAGCTTCTGTCCTAGAGGAGCTTAAAGAAGATGGATCTCATCATTTAGTAGAATATTTGTTTTCTTTTTTTCAGATTCTGATTTTCTTGCCTGAAAAGTCTTGAAATATTGGCCGTCTCAGAAAATTGGGGCTATGTGTAATCACTGAGAATTGTAGATAGCAAATATGGTAGGGCCCATTGTCTCCCCATGGCTTACGAAGAATCTCACCCGTAACCCCTGCTTATCCTTTCCCAGCTCCGTACATCAATCATTTGGATGGTGATCTGCCCACATTATTTGAATCTTTGCAACAACTATATGGTAGAGATTTTACAAGGAAATAAACTAATTCTCAGGTAGTCCTTTTAGTCTGTTTTTAATTAAATTAAATCTACAAACATGAAAAGTCCCTGCCCTCTTGGGTGGTTCTACAGTTATTTACATGCAAATCCCTAACCATTCTTAAATTGCTTCTTGATTTTCCATTTGGGAACATTATCTACTTGCTTTTAACTGAAGTAGATGAAAATCCAATTTTGTTTCATTTTTTAACTCTTGCTACCCACCACATCTCTACCACATGCACCCTTCCCTAAATTTCCATTGTTGCTAAGCATACATTATTAAATTAGCCACCAATGTTGTCTTTAAGTGCTATAACAATTGAGCCCATATGTTTTATTTCCTTTATTGATTAAAGTACTACATATGTGTCCTTATCCCCCCATTGCTCCCCACCCCCCACTCATGCCCTCACATCCCCTGGTGTCTGTGCCCATTGGTTAGGCTTATATGCATGCATACAAGTCCTTTGGTTGATCTCTCCCCTTTACCCCCACCTTCCCCTACCTTCCCTCTGAGGTTTGGCAGTCTGATTGATGCTTCTCTGTCTCTGGATCTGTTTCTGTTCATCAGTTTATGTTGTACATTATATTCCATAAATGAGTGAGATCATGTGATATTTATCTTTCTCTGAGCCAATATGTTTTGATCATTTTCCCATTGTGTTGGGGTCTCTCTTTATCATCATGCTGGGGAATTCCATTTATGGCATTCTTGGTGTAGAAACCCTGTTTTATGAGTTGTATATTTTCATCATTTCTTGGTTTACTTCTTTGTTTTCACTAAACACATTTTTCAGGAGCTTTTCATAAAAAATACAATAGTGAACTTCTTGAGACTTTGATTTTTAAAATAATGATTCTGTACTTCCTAATTATATTAATGGTTTGATCTGGTGTAGAAATCATTTTCCTTCAACATTTTAGTGACATTGTTTCTTTTCTTTTTCTTTTTTTTTTTTAACCTTCTAATGTTGCTACTGAGATGTCTGATACTACTCTGAGTTTTAATTCCTTTTCAATTTAAAGCTTCAAGAATATTATAATATTCCCCTCTGTTCTCAATTTGCAAGATGTTCTGCCTAAGTGTGAGCCAAATTCAGTCCATTTTGCTCTGTGTTTCAGTTTGAACAGTGTTCTTAATTTTTTCCCCTCTATTTTTCTCTATTCTGTTCTAGAATTTTCACTATTTGGCTGTTGGAACTCTTGGAATGATTTTCTAATGTTCCTACATCTTCTCTTTTGTTTTTGTTATGTACTTTTTCTCTACATTCCTGAAGATGTTCTTAATTTTAAGTTTTATAACTTTCAGTTTATGTCCATTTACTGGATTTCATTTCTCTTCCAAGATTTTCATTTCTCCTATAACAGTTTTATTTTTCAATAACTTTTTTGTTCTCTAAATATGCCTTTAAAACAGACTTTCAAGTTTTATTTTGCTACTGTCTCCTAACCTCTTTGCTCTGCTAAGCCTTTAAAATTCTCTATTATTTCAGTGTTTTAGGAAGCAGTAGGAATAAGTACTTATAATACTTAATCTGCTACTTTGAGAAGAAGGATTAGCATGACTCATTAGTTTTCTAACTTTTCTACCTCAAATTAGCAGCATAAATAATTCAAATTTATTACCTTATAACCTATAGATAGAAGCCCAACACAGGTCTCACTTGGCTAAAATCAATGTCAACACAACTGTGGTTCTTTTGTGGTTTTTGTTTATTTGTTTGTTTTTACTGGAAGCTTTAGCAGAGAATTCGTTGCCTTGATCTTTCCATTTTCCACAGGCCATCCACATTCTTTGGCTCATTGCCCCCTCATTTCACCATCAAAGCCAGCAAAGTTGAATCTCTGTGTCTTCGTGACTCTTCTACCTTTCTCTCTTCCACTGTGCTACAATGCAAATAATATCTCCATCTCAAGGTTCTTGATCTAATCACATATGCCAGTCCTTTTCGCCAAGTAAGGTAACATATCCATTGGTTCTAGAAACAAATTCATGTGGATTCCTTTGAAGGTCATTATTCTGACTGCCTCACAACACTTCTCACGTATCCCCTTTTATATAAAGAGAGTTTAGTTTTAATAAAACATTTCCTCCCAAAATCTAAGTATAATTTTATGTAGATTTAAAAATAAGAGCAGGCATTAAAAAAAATTACATCCCAGCTTGTGAAGAAACATTTATAAAAGCATAATATGCTAATTAGACCAGATGTCCTTATGGACAACCTTCCAGATGAAGCTGGGGCTGCCTGGGTCCCAGGTGCCTACCGGCAGCCAGAGGCAAGCCCAGATCCTGGATGTCAGAGGGTAGCCGGTGCCACAGCCAAGGGAAGGAAGGCCTACTATTTAACAAATTTCATGCATCAGGCCTCTAGTATTTTATAAGACATTAATTATTCTCTTAGGAATCTATTTTTGTCATTGCGAACAAATGTCTGACCAGGTTTCATTTTACAGTTCTTGGAGAAAAAAAAACCCTGGTGTTTCAAGAAATAGATTGATAATAACATCCAAAAAAAAGTGATTCAAGAAATAGATTGCTATATCCTAACCCTGTATGTAAATCCACTTTTTTTTGGTTAGCCATCCCGCCCTTGGGTCTTAAAACTGTATCAACAGTGAGTTTAGGTTTCAGTAAATCAACCTTAAGCTGGAATCATTACTTGTTGGCAGAAAAACATTACTGTGCCACTTAGACACTTAAAATATATGAAAGTTTATGACCTGAAGTTACTCTTAGCAATAAATTTCATTGTATTTTAACCAAATGATCAATGAACTGTATGCAGACACATTGGATGGGCCCTTTGGGAGTTGGCACTTGGATCACATTTGTTTCGGTGGCTGACTGAATAAGAAAGGTAAATCTGAAAACGTCACTTAGATGCAGGTTTATTTTTGTTAGTGAAAGTTGATAGCATGTCTTCTACCTAATATTCCATTGTTATAAAAATGACTTGTGGTGGCTAATGAGATTTATAGCTTCTTTTTTATTAAAGACTAGAGACCCAGTGCATGAAATCCATGCAAGAGTAGGCCTTCCTTCCCCCAGCTGCCTGCACCAGCTTCCCTCTGGCACCTGGGACCCGGGCTTCCCTCACAGCCTTGGGGCTTCGTTTGAAAAGATGTCCAGTCTAAGTAGCATATTATGCTTTTATTATTATAGATTCTTAAATAAATGATTTCTTATCATCAACTTTTATGTCCCTTTCCTTTTTACGGTAGAGGGACTTCTCAGTTTTGTAAAGCATACATTATAGGAAAAATTGTGCACATAATAATTATGATAGAGACTCATAGTTGTGTAACCATCTATAGACTTTACTTCACTGGCTCTCATTTTCCCTATGTAAAATTAATAGTATGAAATTATATTGCATTCTTAGATTCATATTTTACATTATTTACGACTTTACTTAAAATATGTAGATCTGGACATGTGAAGGAACTCTCTCATCCAACCATAGTTTTTTGACTAATGTAAGATTTATATTTAAAACTAGTCCCTTTTCATTCTAGCAGCCTTACAGAGTTGATATTCAACTTTAAAGAAGAGACTGAGTGGAAGATATTTGGTAAATTGACACTGATACAATGATAGAATTACACAGTTTCTTAAAGAAAGTAAAAGTAAGGATAAACCATACTCTTTTGATTTATTAATGGAAAAGTCATTATTTTTTTTACCCTGACTATTTATCTCCTCTATGCCCTCTTCCACCTCTACCCCTGCCCCACTCACAATTACCACACTATTGTCCATGTCCATGAGTGTTCTAGTGCCCTCTCTCTCTCTCTCTCTCTCTCTCTCTCTCTCTCTCTCTCTCTCTCTCTCTCCTTTCTCTCCTATTTTATTTATTTTTACTTTTTGAAAAAGTTTTATTGACTTCAGAGAGGTAGAAGGAGAGATACAATCATCAATGACCAAAGAGAATTATTGATTGGCTGCTCTTGCATTTCCCCCTTCCGCCCAGGGACTGAGACTGAAACTGGGCGAGGGCCTTGACTGGAAATCAAATTGTAACCCCATGGTTCCTAGGTCGATGCTCAACCACTGAGCCACATTTTAATTTCTGAGAACTCCATATTGCTACCCACAGTGGCTGCACCATCTGCATTCCCACCAATCTGCATAAGGGTTCTCTTTTCTCCACATTCTTGCCAACACTTGTTATGGATCTATTGATGATAGCCATTCTGACAGGTGTGAGGTGATATCTCCTTGTGGTTTTAATTTGCATTTCTCTGAGACTTAGTGACATTAAGCATTTTTTTCATAAAGTTTGCTATCTGTATGTCTATTCAATTTTTTTTTCATCTTTTAATTGTAGTGTTTGTTTTCTTGGAGTTGAGTTGTATAAGTTCTTTATAAATGTTTATATTAACCTCTTATCATATATATCAGTGAATATAGTATTCCATTCAGTATGTTATCTTTCCATTTTATTGATCATTTTCTTTTCTGTGCAAAACATTTTCAGTTTGAGTTAGTCCCATTTGTTTATTTTTAATTTTGTTTTCTTTGCCCTAGGAGATATGTCAGAAAAAAAACATTGCTATCAGAAATGTCTGAGATTTTACTGTCTGAGATTTTTCTTCTAGGATTTTTACTGTTTGTAGTCTAACATTTTAGTCTTTAACACATTTGGTTTTATTCTTGTGTAAAGTGTAAGAAAGTGATTTATTTTCATTTTTTTGCACCTACCTGTCCAGTTTTCTTGACATCATTTATTCAATAAACTGTCTTTACCCTATTGACTGTTATTGCTTCCTTTGTCAAATATTAATTGACCCTAAAAGAGTGAATTTATTTCTGGGGTCTCTATTCTGTTCCATTGATCTATATGTCTGTTTTATACTAGTACCAGCTGTTTTCATTACTGTAGCCTTGTAATATATTTTGATATCAGGTAATGTGATTCCTCCAACTTTGGTTTTCTTTCTCAAGACTGCTGTAGCTATTTCAAGCCTTTCGTAGTGCCATATAAATTTTTGGAATATTTGTTCTATTTCTGTAAAATATGCAATTGGCATATTGATAGGAATTGCATTGAATCTGTAGGTTGCTTTGGGTAGTATGTGCATTTTAATGATGTTAATTATTCTTATCCATGAACATAGAATATGCATCCACTTATTTGTACCTTTTCAATTTCTTTCTTTAGTGTCTTTATACTTTTCTAGTGCAGGTATTATATATTCTTGATGAAACTGATTCCCAGGTATTTTTTTTTATTTTTTATGCATTTGTAGATGAGATTTTTTTTATTAGTATCTCTTTGTGATACTTCATGATTGGTATATAGAAATGCAACTGAAATCTGAATATTTATTTTGTATCTTGCAATTCATTTTGACATGAACTTTCTGAGTATTCATTTCCAGTTTGAATTTAACTGCAGGACTGACATGTCTATAGAAACCTACCAACTTCACATGGATAATCATTTGTTTAGGTAATTTTGTGTGCCTATTACATTATAGACTATATGGTGTCCTGGAGTATACCTTATAAGAGAAAGGAGCTCCAAACTTATTATCAATGTGGTCCACTAATGCTAGTGAAATTGCAGCATTCTAAGTGTTTGAAACATAACTGCACAGGATACTGCGAGTGTAGAGTGTATCCTGAAAACAGGTGGTCCAATGTGGGATTGGTGTTGGGTGAAAGAAAGATCTTGTTTTGTAGTAAGGATATATTAGAATTATGATTTCAGAAATTTGAAGAAATTACATAGATAATAGAAGAAGGGGATCTAAAGGAAGCAGCATGTGTAGATTCATGGAGTTTGGAAACAATATTATGTTTTCCAAATTTAAGTAATTCTGAAAGACTAAACCATATGATGTGAGAAGTAGATTAAACTGGAAAATAATTAGAGAGGTAAGTAGGGGCCCATTCATTTTATAACCCCTAGAAAATAGTTGGATTTTTATGAAGACAAATTTCCAAGATTATAAAAGGGTGGTGGGATCAGATATGTACATTAAAAAGTTCACTCTTTCAATACACACCAGAGATAAGTGAACTCCACAATTTTCATTTTATTGGAACCAATATATTTTTATTAAACTTTATTTATAGCTCACATCCCTCAGAAAAAGAATTTTGGGGGCTTAAAAATTTTATAGGAAAATATGAATAAAACTGAATACACAGAACGATGAGAAAAAACAAAAACAAAAATATATCCTAACTGTGAAGATTAATCTAGGTGCTGTAACTGAATGCAATAGTTCACTCCTGGCAGGTATGAACATCATTTTGTGTCATTCCTCTTTCCTGTAAAGGACAAAGACAAAAATTTCTCAACAGCAACCATTCATTTCAGACCTTTTTATATCTCATTAGGCTTTCACAAAAATGTCTCCTTTTTCTCAACCATTGTGGTGAAGCACTGCAAACTACCAGAACCGTCCCCAAAGGGAAGTGTTGTTTAGATGCTTATTCCCTCTCTTTGCTTTGCTTGTTACATTCAAGAGCATTACATTGATTTTTTAAAAAGGTGGTAAAATGTAAACTCTGAAAAAGCAAAGGCTTAAAAATATTGACACTGGACCTCTTGCTAATCAAGAGGTGATTTTGTATCAGGAACACGTTTCAAGATAATAGCTGTTATTCAGCTTTAATCCAAGATAGAATATTTAAAAAGCAGTTTCTAGTGTTGGCATATAAGCTAGAGCCATCCAAAATAACTTCATAGATTTTCCATGATTTGGCATTTAATAATTAAAGATTCTCTGATCAGTCTGGCTGGTGTTGTCCAGTGCTTGAGCATCAATCTATGAACCAGGAAGATGCGGTTCAATTCCCTGTCAGGGCACATGCCTGCATTGCAAGCTAGGTCCCCAGGGGGGCCTGCAGGAGGCAGCCAATCAATGACTCTCATCATAGATGTTTCTATCTCTCTCTCCCTATTCTTTCGTTTCTAAAATCATTAAAAATATATTTTAAAAATATATATTTAAAAAATTCACTGGTTAAGTCATTTTTATAATTTCAAATGTATGCCACAAAATGTTGTTCTCCAATAATTACTTGCATACCAATAAAAAGAAAGAAATGTTTATACATTGACCCTTTCCTTCAACCTAGGGGTTCAGCATTATGACCCATCAATGTTGACCACATGTGGACCAATATTCTAATAAATAATCCCATATTTTTTCATCCCTTGGACTGTGTGAGCTTTGGTGAGATACAAATCAGAGTTGCTTTTATACAATTTTAATTTATAGTTAATATCCCACATCTATGGAAATGAGAAAGAAACAGCCAATCAGTGGTATATAACTTCCTGTCTCCAAAATCATACAAATCATTTAGAATGTCAATGGAAATTGAATCAAACTGAAGTGAACTGACCACCCTAATCAATATCTGGAACAATGTTAGTTAAGAAATATGCCACACTCCATCTTACCATAAAACTCTTACCATAAAACTCTAGTTTCATTGATAGCTAGTGAAATAATATATAAACAGAGAAGAATTTTAGCTTTATTATCAGGTTCATTTTCAATTTTCTTTCAGAAAAATTTAATTTTGACTCTCTCTTGGGAGAAATTCACTCCTGGACTTACCTGAGTACTCAGTGTGCTTACTGGACATACTGACTTGGCAAAAACCAAAAGGGAAATAATACTAAGAAGCCTGACTATGAGAAAAGTAAAAAGACAGCCTAATTCAGTCTCCAAGTGGCTTTTTTAAGTCTAAATTGCCAGATCACTAAGCCAAGTACTTTGTTTAATTAGTGCTAGAATTCATATCCATTCAATACATGAAAAATAAGTAGGTCACAGTTCAAAATTGTAAATGATCTAAATATATTTGTATATACATGTGTTTAAACACATTCCCAGAATGTTTGTAATGTGAAAATTATGGGTTTGTCTTGAGAGGGAAGAGTGGACACTTTCTATTTAGATCCCTGAACTCTCATCTACACTTGATCTTAGCCAAAAGGCTGAGAAGCGATGAACTCTCATCTATAAGTGATTTCAAAATAATATGTAAGTGGTCAGAAGGTACGGAAAATAGATAAAATACTCCAGATGATTTTTAATGCATTAGGGGGACTACTTTTATATTTATCTATAAGTGAGACATAATTCATAGCATAATTTCATTTGAGTCTATAAAAGAAAAATAATTACAATGGAGAAAATTTAGGGACTTGAGTCTATACCAGGCCTGTAAACAGTCTGAATGGTTCAAACAGTTTGCTTCACTCTGTGGCTTGATGATCAGTAATTCTTCTCAGTAAACAAATAACACCTTAGGTATTTGCCAAATCTTTTTCTTACTCATCCACCAAACAGCCCCATGCCAGTGAGGATATATTTATATTGAACTAGAGGTCTGGTGCATGAAATTCATGCATGAGTGGGGAGGGGGGTTCTTCAGCCTGGCCTGAACCCACAATCTGGGACTGCTAGCTCCCTAACCGCTGGCCTGCCTGCCTGCCTGATCATCCCTAACTGCTCGCCTGCCTGGCTGATCGTCCCTAACTGCGTCTGCATCGGCTTCTGCTGCCACGGCTTCATCCAGAAGGACATCTGGAAGGTCATTTGCTGTCTGGTCTAATTAGCATATTACACTTTTATTATTATAGATTATATTAGATTTTCTTCTAGAACTATGGTACAAGAAACAAATTCCTCAGGAAATAATGGTGTGCAATTACTGTTCCAACCATCCTGCAAAAGGTTTTCGATAAAAGCCCATTAAACCTTTCCTTAATGTGCATTCCATTCATATCCAACACAATGGTAGCTTCTAACATTAAATATGCAATATAGTTGCTGAGTGCTATTTCCTGATAAAGCCTAATTAAATTGACTCTTGTTCTCCCACCACTAAGTGATAAATATATGGGTCTGCTTATCTTTGAATAATGATTAAGTTGTGCATTACCGTACTCCTCAGAAGCAATATGATAGAGATAAATAAGAAGTATTCCATTCCTTGTGGCTGTAGGATTCAAGGCAACTCATTTTCTCAAAGCCAGCAGTAGGACACTTTTATATATCATATATATGTAACTCTCCTTCTCTAATAAAGCCTGTAGTCCTGGTTTTTGGCCTCTGTCTGATCTTTCACTATGACTATGCTATTACCTAGTAACACAATGAAGACCATCCTCAAAACATATGTAGTTCAGTTTTACATCCTAATAAGTAGGATATATGACATGATGTGGGGAAATGGCCAACAGTAGCAGTTTGATTTGTAAGAGTCACATAGAGTGTCACAGAACAGACAACAATAATCTAAGACTTGAAAGAGGAGTAAGATTGTTGTGGTAAATAAGGTTGATTACTTTAGAGAAAAGCAAAGCAAATGTGAATTGTGCTTTGGAGACTGAAAATACTTATAAATTCTTGTAGCATAAAGTTTTGGGATGACCGTGGTGGGAAAAGGGGGCAAATGACAAAGGTCCTGCACGGCATGAAAACTTCTTTCATGAAAATTTATTTCAGGTGATGAGAACCACTGAAGAATTTTGAACGAGGACATGACAAAATGTGATTTGCATGATGAGTCTCCCTGATAGAAGTGATGACTATGACCCAGGTAATAGGACCCAGGGAGGCAGCTGTCAGGTGTTCAGAAAGGGTGTTGAGTTGTTTGGTGAAAAGGAAGCTAGTAGAAGAGAAGAAAAAGGGTTTAAGAAATATCAAAGTGGGAGAACTGTCTCAACGTCACAATTGCCTGGGTGCTGTGAATGTGGACGTGTGAAGAGAGAACCACTATTGTGTTTCCAGTTGTCTGATGTTCTGTAGATGGTGGGACTGACATAAAGCACTAACGTCTCTTCCAGCCTGAAATATTCAGGCTGTGGATGATCTTTAGAAGGTCACTTCAAAAATGCACAGAAACGACCTACAGGAGGAGGATTGTTACCTGCCATTTCTATGTTAGAGCACATTGATATAGCTTATCACATTGATCATCACATTAAAATAATCTTGACAGCAAGGCCTGGGAAGAATAAACCATATGGGCCCATTTAGGTCTGGAAGACAGAAGTGTGAGCCCTGATTCATGAACAGCCACAGGTTCTAATGGAGAGCTGAGGAGGAGGTTAGATAGGCAAGAGACTATACATCAGATACACTCGTACTATGAAATGATAGGAATAAATTGATAGCAGATGTGATGATTAAATTAAAACTCAGAAGAAAGCAAAAGAGCGTCAAAGATATCTCAGAATTTTCATACTTCAATTAGAGTCTGTGCTGATTATTTAGGCCGGTGTAGAGTAAGCAACGTGTAATAGTAACAATAGTAATAATATCTATAATAATAAAAGCAAAATATTAAAATTAACCGTTTCTCCGAGACAGGGTAAGCCATGCCCACCAGCCAATCAGAGCGGCTGTATGCAAATTAGCCCAGCCAACGTGGCGGCCGCCGCTCACGGACCTGAGTAAACAGCCCTTTCCATTGCGGCAGCAGCGAAAGTGAAGCTGCGCCCCTCAGCTCAGCTCCGATTAAACTGCCTCTAGCAAAACACAGCTTTTTGAAACATTGTAACAATCATAGAATCCTCCAGAGCTGAAGGAAAGAGCAGCTCCGGCCTAACCAGTAAAAGTAACAATTGTTTCATTATAGACGCTGCGAGGTGAAGCAGAGGAGGCTTCGTTAGTAGTTAGAAG
>PVJC01007617.1:0-50941 GCA_004026665.1 Murina feae | reverse complement strand
CCCCCTCTATGTTGATCTCTCAGACTCTTGCCCTCCCCAGCATGTTGTTCTCTTTTTTGAGCGTGGCCAGGGCTGGGTGCGGCCTGCCTCCCAAGCTTGCCTACTGCCCATCTTCCTCCAGCCACCAGAAAGCAGGAAAAACCCCGCCTCGTGGTCAGGCCAGCCTTTTCCTGCTCCCTGATCCCCGGAAGGGACCTGGAAGCCGCCGAGCAGGCCACCAACTCTTTCCCACTCACCCGTCCCCTGCTGCCTTCCTTTCCCACTTCCCGGTGCCGCCAAGGGGTCTGGGGAGCTGCCAAGCAGGACCCCGGCCCCTGCAGCCTTGCTTTCCCGCTCCCTGGTGCCCCGCAAAGGACCTGGGCAGCCACCAAGCAGGCCGAGACCCCCCCTGCCGCCTCTTACCCGCTTCCCGGTGCCCTCCAACCCCGCCGCCTCTTTCCCATTCATGGGTCCTGGGTCCTGCACTGTCCGCCCTGCAGCCGCTCTGTGCACTCGGGAGGTCCCTCAGCCCGGCCTGTGCCCTCTCGCAGTCTGGGACCCCTCGGGGGATGCCCACCTGCTGGCGTGCCTGACCAGCCTGGGTGAGGGGCTTTCAGGCTGCCCACAGCTCCCATTGACCCAACGTCCCAGCAAGGCTGGCTGGACGCAGGTTGCTGGAGTTTTTTCTCCTATAATTGATACTGTTCCATTAAGGCCTGGGGTTATCTTCTATAATTGATACACTGTTCCTTTAAGGCGGCCTTCTAACTAACTGAAGCCTCCTCTGCTTCACCTCACAGCGTCTATAATGAAACAATTGTTACTTTTACTGGTTAGGCCGGAGCTGCTCTTTCCTTCAGCTCCGGAGGATTCTATGATTGTTACATTGTTTCAAATGTTTCAAATCTGTGTTTTGCTAGAGGCAGTTTAATCGGAGCTGAGCTGAGCGGGTGCAGCTTCACTTTCGCTCCTGCCGCAATGAAAAGGGCTGTTTACTCAGGTCCGTGAGTGGCGGCCGCCATGTTGGCTGGGCTAATTTGCATACAGCCGCTCTGATTGGCTGGTGGGCGTGGCTTACCCGTCTCGGAGAAACGGTTAATTTTAATATTTCGCTTTTATAGAGTAGATAATAAATACTAAAGACCTGGTGCACAAAATTCATGCACGGGGACGGGGGGAGGTCCCCTCAGCCTGGCCTGCACCCTCTCCAATCTGGGACCCCTTGGGGGATGTCCAACTGCCAGTTAGTCCCAATCCTGAACCAGCAGTCAGACATCCCTTTCACAATCCAGGACCACTGAGTCCTCACTGCTCGCCTGCCTGCCTGCCTGCCTGGTCACTCCTAACCACCTCTGCCTGCCAGCCTGATCACCCCTTAACTGCTCCCCTGTCAGCTTGATCACCCCTAACCACCTCTGCCTTAGCCCCTCCCCCCCACTGTGGCTTTGTCCAGAAGGATGTCCAGAAGGTCTAATTAGCATATTACCCTTTTATTAGTATAGATAAATTAACTAAATAATCCAATTTAAAAATACAGATTTCTAAACTAGACAAGAGAGAGAAAAGGGGATTTCCAGGAGATTTCCAAGATCACAGAGGTGCTTCCTTTGTTTTGTTTCGTAAGAAGGAGAGACTGCAACTCAGATCATTATAAAGGAGCCAAGAGTTGCTCAAAGATACAAGAAGAAGGAATAAGTGATGACACCAGAATCCAGGGTTGATGAGGGCACGGGATCAAGACCCAGAGGTATAGGAGTAGTTTTGGCCTGGAGGAGAATACTACCCTCTTGGAGGCTAGAGGAAAGAGGTGAACAAAAAAGTTCTAGGCATGAGAGGGTCACTTGGATGTTTTCAGTCATGGCCATCTGTTTTGTGACAATACGGTCAGGAGGCAGGACAGTATGTGTGGTGGGTGTGCTCTAAGAGAGTGGCGAGGATTTGTAAAAGCCACTGTGGAGCATGGAGTGGTGACCGGAGACTCAGAAAAGCAGAAAATGTTTGCCAAAATGACATTAGGCCAGGGTTGCAGAACAGAGGGTAAAGGTCATAACATGCCTCTTTCTTTGATGGTACAATTTCCTCTGGAAATGGTCAGCAACCCAGGCTGGGACCAGAAAAGGAGATATTTGGAGGCTGAAGGGATAGGAGGTGAGGTGTAGGGGCGGGTGGGAGAGCAGATGGGCCAGGGAGTTGAAGGAAGCCGAGGGAGGGCCGCTTAGGCAATGGAAGGAACTTGAACTCGATGTGCCTGGTGGCCGAGGATGGGAAGCTGGTTAGAGGGTCTGCTACCGGCCTGAGGAGCCCAAAGGCCCTAGTCAGCATCAAGGACTTGATGTGGTCAGCAGCACGCAGTCTGTGCTCAGTGGTCTCTTGGGATGGTGATGAGCTGTTCCATCTTGAAGAAAACCCTCCCTAGACTTTTCCCGTTCACTTTCTGCTCCAGAGGCCATTGCATGATTTTAGAGGCAAACCTTCTTTCTTTTCTTGAACCCTCACAGTGACCTGGTTCTACCCCAGTGCCTCCTTGGTAAACAGGTCTGGTGCCCTCAGCCTTGATGATTCGTACTTCCGTTTCTATCCCAGCATGCCCAGTGGCCAACCAGGATGGCTCTCCTGGTTATTCTCCCTTCCTTGTGGACTTCTGAGCTTTTGCCTATCTGGCCCCCCTCTTCTCCAGGCCCTCGGTGAAGCCACAGTCCAGAATCTCATACCACACATTTCTGGTACTGCTGCTGCTACCACTGCCCTGCCTCCTGGCCATGCCTCCCTGTAGTTAACCAGGCACACCTCGCAAAACTGTGTTCCGAGAAGGTCCCTTTCATTTTATCTTCTGACTTCTTAAAAACACATAGGCTCCCTGTTGACCCAGAACACCTGGCCAAATGAAGGCATCCAAAATCTGGAGCAGATTTCAGAAAGTATTTAGTTTGATCCCATTGTTTTACAGATAGAGAAACTGGAGTTAAGACAAGATAGTGACTTGTACAGGAAGATCCAAAACTGGCCGTGAGGACCTCTACATGAAGCTCTCTGCTCTTCCCGTTTGACAGACAGCCACGTCTTCCTGCACAGTGCCAGCCACAACCCTGAGACACGATGGGGAGGATCAGAGTGAACGGATTTGGCTTTATTGGGTGCCTTGGTCACTTCTACTGGTTTGAGTGTATTTGTCTTATAGATTAGGAGCTGTGGCTAGAACACCGGCTCAAGGAACTCTTCCCTGCCTTCAGAAGGAGCTCGGACCTGATTCTTCCAGGAAGTGCCCGCCCACCCCCTGCCCACAACTCCCCATTTCTTGGGTGTGGTCATCTCTCTTCCTCAGACAGATCATAATCCCCACCACTTCCATTTCCCTCATGACATTCAGTAACTACTTATTGATTGAAAGAATCTTCTAACTTTGGGACACCCATTTCTAATTTTGCTGTTTAAAGTTGAACTATAGTGCTATCACCTTATGTTCTAGCAAATCCACATGCCCATGCATCATTTCTTCACCCTGGAGCATATATCGGATGCCTCTGTGCCAGGCACTGGGCTAGGCCCTGGGAATGGTTCAAATGAAGTTCTTAGTCCTTGCCCTCTGGCAAGGTCTCATGCCTGTTCCTCCATCTCCTTCTTCACACCAAGTGCCCACCCCTGTCTTCAACCTGTCCTCACGCTCACGCTGCTCTCTGCTCAGGAAGATGCCCCGCAGTCCTCTCTGCCCCCTCCACTCCCCCTCCTTTGTGATCATTCTGTGGTACAGGAATTGACACTATCGTCTGAGTGTGTGCGCCTTTATGCTATTTTAAGACCCCAGCACTTTGTGAAAACCTGGTGGAGAACACTGCCAAACCCAAGGGGGTGGGGGCTGAGCAACCTGAGCCTGGGGCCGGCTGGGTGTCTGGGAGCCAGGTTATCGGAGCCAGCTACAGAGCTGGCTGGGACCTACGCTGTTAGCTGTTAACTGCTGCTTGCCTGACCCAGTCTGGCCTGATCCTGCCTTTATCTTCTCTTTGTGGGGCCCAGCCCTCATTTCCCCCCTGGGTTGCTTAGGAGTTTGCATACCAATCAGCATGTAAAATTGTTGTGTTTCTGAAAACACACACACACACACACACATGCAGAGAAGCCTTGAAATTCTTCTTGGAACAGGTCCAGGGATTTATTTATGACATTCCCAGGGGGTGGGAGAGACAGAAGTCTGGACTTTGCAGACTGAGTGCTGTGCCGTCATCGTATCAACAGAACCACTGGCTCTAGCATGCGCTTACTAAGGACCCACCGCATGCATGCCTGGGCCAGGCTGGGGGGGGGGGGGGCGCGGGCAGCGCACAGGTGCTCAGTACTCAAGACAGCAGGACATCCTCCCACATCCCCCTCCCTCCAGAGGCATATCAACATGGAATTGACATATTTTAAGCACCGTCCCCGGCTCTGCTCACTCTCCCACCAGCCCCCGCTTCCTCACTTTCTGCTCTCCTTCTCCCTGTGTCTGCAGCCGCTCCCCCTCGCCCACTCCACTTTGGGGGCCATGCTGTCCTGCGCATGGGTGTCCGGTCCTCTAAAGAAAAGCTTCATGGCTGGCTTCTACACAAGTGAGAAAACTGGGAGCTGGTTGCAGTGTGCTAACTCTCCTCTGATCCTTTGCAGCTGGACATTGACCAGAAATGGGGTTTATGCTGAGGCATGGCAGGGTCTGCGGCTGCTGGAGAGAGCTGGGGTGTCCACGTCTCTCAGGAGGGTTTCAAGTCCTAAGGACGGACTGTGGGCCTCGCAGAGGAAACTGGATGGAGGCAGCGAGTCAGGCTGATGGAGCTGGGGAGAGGCCCTTCACTCTGCCCCGTCACTCTGCCCCTTCTCTAGCCCACCATCTGAGAGGAAACTTGGCAGGATTGGAGGCTGCTGTTGCCTCCCTTGTCTCTGTAGAGGTGGGAAGAGGTGGGTCTAAAAGCGTCCTCACTTTCCCATAGAGACCCTGGCTCTGAAGGGGAAGGCATACGATCAATATCTGTGCCATGATGGATCTTAAGCAAATGTGATTTTCCTTCAAGATCGAAGAGGTAAGCTCTCAGTTGAAAATATAGAATAGTCTGTTGGTGACGAGACAGAAAGACAGATAGTCAGAAGGCCACTGCACTTACCTCGGGCATCGTAGGACTTTTCAAAACCAAAGGCCACCACCCAGAAAATAATCAGATCAGGGGACAGGTCATCAAATACATGAAATAAACATGGGCCCTGGAAGAACAACAGGGCCGCTGTCCGTCAGGGATGACAGAGACCTCCCTACCTGATGCAGCCTAGGCTCTGAGCTCTGAAATGTAGGCTCCCCACTCTTTTTAGGAAAAAAATCCCAAAGGTTCCAGCGGCCTCACAGACCTCTGGAAGCTTCTCCCTCCCTTGGGAAGCGGGGCCTAGTTACACCGAACGAGTTGGGCTGGGGAGATGTGCCTTCTAGCTGCCTCTCCCAGGGGAGCAAGCAGGTGTGGGCAGGCTCACCTGCCTGGGAAGCCTGTTGTGAGGAGGCGGCCCGCCCCTGGCTGGGACAGCGTCGTGGGCCGGGCCTGTGTGCGCGTGTGTAGAGAAAGGGTTGGCACTCTGCTAAAAGCACAGAAACACGCCCTCCACCCCCAACCCCCGCCACAAACCCCTAATGCTCTACTAAGCAATCCTGACCTGCCTGCCCATGTGAACACAGGGCGGTCGGTCCAGATCTGCTTAGTAGAAAAAAGACCCTGGGCTCAAATCCCAGCTCTGCTACCTACTAGCTGTGTGACTCGGGGCCCATCACTCTGACCTTTGCGTTCCTCATCGGTAAAATGAGAAAAATAATTTCTATGTTGCAACATTTGGGAGGACGGTAGAATGAAGCCATCCTTTACCAATTGTCAATGGCTGCAGACGGGAGAGTTATGACTTCCTGGAGGCCCATGATGCAGCCTGCCAGGTTTCAGCCTCACCACACCGGTCTCCTAACTTGCAAAGCAGGGATAATAATGGTCCTACCTCATAGGTTTGTCGTGAGGATCAAACAAATCAACACAAACACAGCACATTGAATGGTGTCTGGTCATGGCAAGTACTCAAAACACGCAGGTGTTGCTCTACAGATTGCCTAGCACGGAGCCTGCGTTCGCACCTCTGCTGTCTGTGTCAGGACCAGCCCCACTTCAGAGAGCCTGTCCCAGCTTGCCCTGCCTGTGGCTTCTGGCCAGTTTTGTTTTTTTACAATAATAAAAAAAAATCTGTTTTTGCCCCTAAGCTGGTCCTTCCCGGGCGTGCTGTTGCCATGGGAACCTCCAGGGGCCGCTTGGATTTGGTGGAGAAAGGGGTTGTGTATTAAAACCAAGGAATCCCGACAGTGGGCCAGCCACCACTCTAACCCCCAGAACAGATGCAGACAGTGGTGGCTGCAGGGAGGAATTTATGGGGGGGGGGGGTCATGCCCCACCTTGCTACAGGCAGCCAGGTGGGTGAAATACCATGATACAACACTCCACCACCAGGACTCCATCATCTTTGCAGAAACGGAGCTTGGTACTGAACACCATTGCTTCCTTGTGGGGTTCAACCAAATGCACGGCTTAGAATAGAGATTTATAATTGATTTTTTACTCCTCTTTACCTTTGAGATAAAGGTGGCTGCTTCATAGTAGCGTAATTAGCCTCACTTAGATGGGGAAACTGAGGCCTCAACACCGAAGTGACTTGCTGAAGACATGTAGTAAATGTGGAACCAGCACCTAGAACCCAACTCTTGTGATCTTTGTCATTACACCAAAATGCGAGGGGTGGGAGGGAAGAGGGCGCAGAGCTGGTCCCCATAACCCCGTGCACACCATTTCTCTCTCCCCTGGGAGGTGATTCTGAGAAGACAAAAAAAACAAAAACAAAAAAACAATAAACCACACTTCTCTCCACCACTGAAATTCCACTCTTGAAAACTGAGGCAGCCATTTTTTTTTAAAAAAAGAGCAAAACTGCAATCTATCAAGAACCTTAAAGCATTTCTAAACTTAGACCTCATAACTTCACTCCTAGAAATGGTCCCAAGCATATCCATATACTTCCTGACCCTACGATTCTATTGTAGGAATTCATCCTAAAGAAACACTGTAATCCAACATATGCAACAAGATTTGACTCAGGAATGTCATCACAGTTTCGGCTGGAATAGCAAAATATTGGCAACAAATGAATTTTCAAAAATAGAAAATTATTCATGCAAAGTACATCTATATAAAGGACTGTAGAAAAGTTTTTAATGACAAAAATATGTTGATGATATAGTTAAAGTGGGAGAAAAGCAGGTTATAAAATATGTATAGTATAATCTAATATTTATTATTGAATTATGCAAAAAAAGAGCTGGAAGGATATTTAGCAAAATGTTAGCAAGAGTTACTTCTGGGTGGTAAAATTACAAATATTTTCTTCTTTTTAAAATTTGTAAAAAATATGTTTTTATTCATTTTTAGAGAGAGAAGAAGAGAAAGGAAGAGAGAGAGAAAAAGAGAGAGAGAGAGAGAGAGAGAGAGAGAGAGAGAGAGAGAGAAGAAACATGGATATGAGAGTGGAGCATGGGTCGGCTGTCTCCTGCACGCTCCCTCCTGGGGATGGAGCCTGCAGCCTGGGCATGTGTTTTGACTGGGGATCAAACTGGCAACCTCTTGGTGCCTAGGCAATGCCCAACCAACTGAGCTGCACCAGCCAGGGCCTCTTCATTATTATATCCTCAACATTTTCAAAAATGACTATATGTTACTATTATAATTAAATCAATATATACTAATTTAAAAGAATCTTATCCACAAAGATATATACATTGTGGCATGATTTATTGTACAAAAAAACAGCCAGAATATATATGCCTAATAAATTATATAATATAGTGTATTGAATATTATGTAATCATTACAATGATTTATGAAGTCTGTGTAGCAATATTAAAATGCTTATGATGCATTAAGTGAAAAATACCGGAAACAAAATGGAATGTGCACCGTGATTTTAAGTATGTGAGGTATTATGCAAAAGAAAATGTTTGCTGCAGTTTGGTAGGGCAACATTATGTGTAATTTCTTTCAAAATTACAAAAATATGACTCTTGGCCTTTTCAATTAAAAAAAATTCTCACGGGATGATTACAATGGTAAGCCTTGGGGCCTATTTTGGAAAATATTCTGGAGAAATTAGTGCAGATTTCTGACATCCCTTCATCAGTCCTTCCCTCCTTCATCCATTGAATGTGTTAATAAACATAGTACTGTTATTATTTAATGAGTGCCTACCATGTGCATGCATACCTCATTTCTAACTTGCACAGGAACTCTGTACGATAAGTAAAGTGCTTAGAACTTCGTTCCTTCCAAGTAATCCAGTCTAGCTATTTAAGAGAGTATTTTTTTTTATCATTTTGACTTTAAGGGCAGCTGGTCTCAGTCAGTCGCTGGAAGCCGGATGTCCAACAAACAAGACTCCTTCTCTGTTTCTCTCGGCTCCGGGCCTTCGCTTCATTGTGCATCTGCTTTGACCTCCTTTATGCTGACCAGCTTTCTCTGTTTCTCATCCTCCCGAGAATATATGGCTCCTGGCAGCGTTGGGTCTCTGTCCCTTCCAGCACAGGAAAGATGCCTGTGTGCCTCTCTCTGGATCCCAACTCCTAATTCAGGAGGAAGGACTGAGGGTCGAGCTGGGATCAGGTGTTCACATCTGGCCCAATTATCTGTCAGGAGTGGGTCATATTTGTAAAAACATGGCTGCCAGGAACCACCGTTCACAAATAAGGAAGAAAGGACAATTCCCAGAAAAAGTACATGAGAGTGGGTAGGTAGAGGTGGGTGAGGTAGTTGAAAAGGAAAAGCAATATATGCCAGACATAGCAGGTATTATTATTTCTCTTTCTATGGCTGAGGCTTAAGGTCAGACCTTCAGCTCAAAAACCACAGAGCTGGAATTCAAACCAGGCCTGCTTCTCTCGGGAGTCCACTCTGTCCTTCCACCACACATTTACTCACCATCAAGTTAGTCAGACTAAGAGTGTTCTAGACAGAGGGAGAGTGCGCACAAAGCCCCGGAGATAAACATGGACTGTGGGTCTAAAGAGCTGAAAGAAAAAGGTCTAGTGTGGCTGGAGCACAAAGACGAAGGAGGGCTGTGGAAGGAGATGTGAGCAGTTACGGGTCTGGTCAGATCAGGCAGTAAGGGCCTATTGAGGAGGAGTTTGGGATTTCAGCTGAGGGCAGGGACATTTAGTGGAGAGCGTTATGAAATATTGATTTGTATCTTAGAGGAATTTCTCCAGCTTCCGGGTAAAGGATGAACTGGAGAGGCCAAATGGATGCAGGAGACTAACCTAAGAGAGAGATGCTGGGAGCTGGGTAGGGATGGAGAGAGGTGACCCAGTGGGAGAGATAATTTGGAGATAGAACAGATGAGACTTTGTGTTTGACTAATTGATTGATGTGTGTGTGTGTGGGGGGGTGATAGGGAGATAAATCATGAACAAATCTCATATGATTGCTTGAGTAGTAATATTCTCTGAACATCAGAGATGCAGCAGGTTTGAGGTGACAGGTAAGCTCTGTTTTGGGCATGAGTGTGAGGTGCCTGGGCGACACCTAAGGCACCTTCCAGAAGCACCTGGGTCTGAGGTTGAGCTCAAGAGGGAGGTGTGGGCTGGAGACACGGAAGTGAAAGTCATCAATGAACATTAGAGCCGATGTGGAGAGCTCACCCAGGAGGCACACGCAGGTGGAGAAGGGGGCCTAGGACAGAACTGGGACACCAGCATTCACAGGAGAAGCCTCCAAGGAAGTCTGAGAAGGAGTTCTGGGAGAGGCCGGAGGGTGAATGTCAGGACAGCCATGGTGGGAGTGCCCAGCTGTCAGATGTTGCCCAAAGGTCACATGAGGACTGGGCTCCTCAACAAGAAAGTCAGCGGTAACCTCCAAGAGATCAGTTCCCATGGCAGTGCCAGCAACAGTGGGCTGGGGAGTGAGTGGGCAGTAAGGAAATCGGAGACTTTCCCAATGAATGTGACCATGAGGGGGAAGGAGAGGGATTAAGGTGGTTGGAAGGAGAGTGGAGCTTTCGTTTGCAGCAAGTTCCATGCCCCGGTGGGAAGGGCCTGGTGAGAAGGGCGAGCTGAGGTCCATTCAGAAGAGTGAAGGGTCAGGAAGACCCAAGAACCTGAAAGAGGGGCTTACGGGAGAGCTGTGGGTGCAGGTGAGTGTATAGGGATGGTTTGATGTCAGAATTTGAGCGCATCCTGGGGCTTCCATTTTCTCGATGAAGCAAAAGGCAAAATCAGTGGAGATCTGAGAGTCACAACCCTTTCATGTAGACAACTGTGATAAATTTGTTTTTACCTCAATATTGTGCAATCAAATTCTCAAATTCTGAAATAAAAGTGTAAATCTGGAAGAACGGTGGAAAGACCAGTTTGAATTAATGAATATCGGTTTAAAAAAAAAAAGAAGGAAAAAAGTAATTCTATTCGTTTCAGGTACACACAGTAACATAAAATATTACCTCGTGGTTGAGAAAGGATCATTTGTAATTAGCATAAAAATGGTTGGGATGTAAATTAGTTTTTCAGAAGTACTTGACTATGCTTAAAAACAGTCCTTGAGTATTTTAAGAATCCCCTTGTGGGGTGAAAACCACATTATAGTTATTTTCAAGCCTTGTTAAGTCTGCTTAGATGTAGTTTAAAAAAAATTTTTTTTTTTTTTTTCTGAAAAAGATACTGGCTACATCAGAAAACAGTTTCTGGCAAATGCAAGACTGTGCAACCGTGTCCTGCACAGGCACTTTCCAAAGGCCGTTTCCACCAGAGAGCAGATCTGATTGCGGGAGATGGTTACTAAGGGAACAGTGGAGCGTGAATATAAATTTCATTTCACAAAAGACCTAAGTAAGGTATTGATCCAACAGGAGCAGCCAGTGCGTGCAGGACAAGGAGCCCTTTCCTAACAGAAAATACACGCGTGTGATACACGCATTCGGATGCCGTCATCGGCTTGCGCCTCGCTCTGCAAATCTCTCCTTTTTAGCTGCTGCCCAGGTCAGGAGAGCAGGGAGATTAGACAACCAGGAGCTGGGGCAAGGTACTGCCTTCCTCTCCCCTCGCTAGACGGAGGAACGCGTGGCAGTGTTGACGCCGAGCTGGCCTGTAACTCTGCACAAGGGATGCTGTAAATGCTATCAGTGAGGACAGCATACTGTTATTAGTGTTTGTATTACTTTTTAAACATATTTTTATTGATTTCAGAGACGAAGGGAGAGGGAGAGAGAGAGAGAAACATCAATGATGAGAGAGAATCATTTCACGGATTGGCTGCCTCCTGCACACCCCGCGTTGGGGATCAAGCCTGCTACCTGGGCATGTGCCGTGACTAAGAACCAAACTGTGACGTCCTGGTTCATAGGTCGACGCTTAGCCACTGAGTCACGCTGATTGGGCAGTATTCGTATTATTGTTTGTCGAACAGCAGTTCTGGCCCAACACGCAATTGCTTCCTCACGACCACCTATGTCCTATCCCCACTTTGCGATGAGGAAGCTGAGGGGTCTGTGCTGTCTCACGCCCAGGATTGTGAGCGGGTGCACGGCTGAGTCAGGACTCAAACTCTGCAGTCCTTGGTCCTGTTTTCTCTCCCCCCCCCCCATGGGCCTCAGGTTAATCACGTGGTAGCATGTTATCACCACTGGCCTGTGCAAGCCGGCAAGGCCCTTCTCGGATTTTTTTTTTATCCAATCCCCTTTCCAATCTGTATTCACCTTGCCCCCCACACCTCATAGCCATCCTAGTGTGCTTGCTTGTGTCCTTTAACACATGACAATCCTGATGAAGACTGTAGTGTTGTTTTGAATACGTATGCATTCTATTATTCGTTTGTGTGTGTGTGTGGTGAGAACGCTGGACACAGGCCTACCCTCAGCCTATTTTGCAGCACACAATACAGCACTTTAACTCTGGGCTCTGTGCTGCACAGCAGATCCCTAGAACTTCCTCATCTTATAGAGCTGAAACTTTGTACCGCTTCACTAATATCACCCCGTTTCCACCTCCCGCCCGCCCTGGCAACCACCGTTCTATTTTCTGCTTCAATGAGTTTGACTAGTTCAGAGTCCTCCTGTAACTGGTATCACGCAGAATTTGTCCTTCTGTATTTGACTTATTTCTCTTAGCTTGATATCCCCCGGGTTCATCTATGTTGTCACAAATTTCTTTTGTTTTAAATATTAAAATTAATTAAAGGCTGAATACTATACCGCTGTATGTCTATACATTTTCTTTATCCTTTGTCTTCTGATGGACATTTAGTTTGCTTCCGTATCCTGGCGGCTGTGAGTCATGGTGCAATGAACATAAGAGAGCAGATATTTCTTTTTTTTTTTTTTAAATATATTTTATTGATTTTTCACAGAGGGGGAAGGGTGAGGGATAGAGAATTAGAAACATCAATGAGAGAGAAACATTGATCAGCTGCCTCCTGCACAATCCCCACTGGGAATGTGCCCGCAACCAAGGTACATGCCCCTGACGGGAACCGAACCTGGGACCCTTGAGTCCGCAGGCCAACGCTCCATCCACTGAGCCAAACCAGTCAGGGCAAGAGAGCAGATATTTCTTTGGGATCCTGATTTCAATTCCTTTGGATGTATACCCAGCAGTGGGATTGCGGGATCATATAGTAGTTCTATTATGCATTCTAAATTTATATAAAAGAGATTGTGCTATAAGCCTCATTCCCTTTTTGCCAATCAATTCTATGTTTTGAAGCTTCCAGATGATATAGCATTCTGAAATATTTGTCCACACATTTTACTTATCTCCAGCTCCCTGCTCTCACTGTGCTGAACTTCCTCACGCTTGTCCCCTTGTGGACTTGATGAGAATTTCTCTGAGATATCAACTCAGATATGGTTTCAAGAGGTCAAATCACATAGGCTTACCCACTTGCACTAAGTTATGCTAAAAAGGCTCTATCGGTTTTGCCCAGTCAGTGTGACTCAGTGGTTGAACGTTAACCTATAACCAGGAGGTCACAGGTCTATCCCAGTCAGGGCAGATGCCTGGGTTGCCGGCTTGATCCCCAGTGTGGGGTGTGCAGGAGGCAGCTGATGAATGATTCTATCTCATCCTTTTCCTCTGCTGTTTCTCTCTCTCTCTCCCTCCCCCTTCCTCTCTGAATTCAATAAAAATATAATAAAAAATAAAAAGGCTGTGTCAGTTTATACTTCTACAAGGACTGCACAAAAGTCCCAATCGCCCCACATCCTTGGCAATACTTGGCATTGCTCACTTTTCTAATTATGCCATTTTGATGGATGCTAGTTGTCATTTAAATGTGCATTTCTCTGATTGCTGCTGAGCTTGAGCTATGCTTGTTAGTCATTTGGGCTTTATTTTCGTGTCAATTGACTCATGTCTTTGGCCATTTAAATTGGGGGGGGGTGTTTCATTGATTTGTGTTTCTCATATATTGTAGATATTAATGCCTTAACAGTTTTAGGGAGAAAATACCTCCTTTTGGTCTACCATTCATTTATTCATTTTATTAACTCATTAATGTTAAATGTATTTATGGTGTACAGTAGAAGAGTGCCGTGATATCGTTATATCCGTATATTTCTTTGTTTTGCGGTTTGTTTTACGGTCTTGTTGAAGTCTTTTCCCACCTGTAGGCCACAGGCTGTTCTTCACTATTTTCTCCTATTAGCGTTAGTTTTGCCTTTCTTGTTTTGGTGTTATTAACCCTCACCTGAGGATATTTTTTCCCATTGATATTTAGAGAGAGTGGAGGGAAGGGAGGGAGGCAGGGAGGGAGAGAGAGAAACATCATTGTGAGAGAGGCACATCGACTGGCACACTTCCCTCACCCCCCAAAACCCCTGTGCCCTTTAACCATTATCTTCACTAAGTTTTGGTGCCACCTTTATCCCATTTCACTTTCCAGGTGAACACAGACCTAACTTCTTTATTATGTTCCACTTCTCCATTTGTTTTTGTCCATTTGTCTGGCATTATTCTACTTCTGTTACTATCACTACTCTTATGTTTCATTACCTGCTAGGGCAAGGCTTCACTCTTTCACTTCTTCAAAATGAACTTGGCCAAATGCACATATCCTTTGACCCCAGAGTTCCACTTATAAAAGTTATTGTTCAGATACACTTGAACTAAGCAAAATTATGTTTGTAAAGTTTAATCATTGCAGCATTATTTCTATAGACCAAAATGGAAAACTTCCAAAAATAGGGGACTGGTTTAATTATGATACATCAAGTAGAATACTATGTTGTTGTTTAAAATAGAGAAATTTCTATCTGCTGATGTGGAAAGAGCTTCAAAATGCATTATTAAGTGAAAACTGTAAGGTGTAGAACAGTGTGTAGAATAGGCTACTTTTACATAAAAGGTGGGAGAGATAAGGCTCCATTTTCAAATTCACTTATATACACATGAAGACAGTCTGAAGGGACAGAAACATAAGAAATTAAGACTAATGGTTTTTGGGGGTTAGAGAACCTGCACAGATGGGAGACAAGGATGGGAGGAAGGGGTTTCATTGTCTGTCTTTGAGTCATTTATTTTTGAATCATGTGAGTGTATAACTTATTCAAAAAGTAACCTAAAATAAAGAAAAAATGGCTTAGCTCCTCATGAATTTATATTCCTCTATATAAAATTTAGAATACATTTATTGAATTACTAAAAAAAAAAAACAACAAAAACCTTGCCCGGAACCTTGACTAGGACAAAACCTTTTGCTCCTCACTACTCTGCTCCTTCCATCAGGTGTCAGCAGTGCAATGGCAGAGATGAGGGCCTGAAGCCAGGAGAAAGCCCAGTCAGGTGGTAACCAGGACTGAGAACAGTTAAGAGTTCATGCCCTGGCCGGTTTGGCTCAGTGGATAGAGCATTGGCTTGTGGACTGACAAGCCCTGAATTCGATTCCGGTCAAAGGCATGTACCTTGCTTGTGGGCTCAATCCCCAGTAGGGGGCGTGCATGAGGCAGCTGATTGATGTTTCTCTCTCATTGATGTTCCTAACTCTCTACCCCTCTCCCTTCCTCTCTGTAAAAAATCAATAAAAATCCTATATAATAAAAGCCTAATATGCTAAGTGTCCAACCGTTTGTTCAATCATTTGACCAGTCGCTATGACGCACACTGACCACCAGGGGGCAAATGCTCCAACCAGTAGGTTAGCTTGCTGCTGGGGTCCAGCCAATGGGGACTGGGCGAGATGAGCCAGACACACCCTGGAACCCTTCTGTGATCCCTCCCCAGCCCGCTCGTGCACCGGTGGGGTCCCTCGGCCTGGCCTGCGCCCTCTCGCAATCGGGACCCCTTGGGGGATGTCCACAGGCCAGGCCGAAGGACCCCACCAGTGCACGATTCCGGGCACTGGGCCTCTAGTATATATATATTTTTTAAATTCTGGAGAAAGTCTCCAGCTTGTATAGGACTACTGGTTTCCTTTTAAACAATGGCCAGTTAGAACCATCTGTTCCACTTCTTTCTGTGTGCATAACTGTTTCATTGAGGAACTAATTTGGGGGAAGAGGAAAAAAGGAGCATCAAATATAAGCCTTTAAAGAACCTCCCCATGAGCAATGACTACTGTACCCGAAGCTCAGGTGTCGGGTGAAGCTCCTCACACACTGGGTAGCAGGTTGTCATAGCCGCAGGCTGAGCGCTTGAGAACTGGCTGTGGAGCTGAGCTTACACGTCCAGACCCAAGAAGGAAGCCGGACATGCTTTGCAAACTTGTTTGTCTTGTTTATTTTTCTAAACATCTGTCCAGTTCTTGTCCTAAAGGATCATACATCCAAATTGGTAGAGTCAAAATTAATGAGATTTTCCAGTAATGAGCCCGAGACTAAAATTATGGAAAGTTCACTAATTATAGACTGCAGCCACCTAAGCACGGCTTGGATCCGGGTCTCTGGGGGAGAGAGAGAGGGGAGAAGGAAAGTCGTGGATGAGACCTGTGCCTAACCATCCTTCCTTCCTTCCTCTTGCCACAGCCCTTCCCCCTGGTCTCAGTGGCCTCATAGCACCCAGTGCTTCCTGCCTCTGAGCTCCTAACCCCCCCTCCCCCGACCTGGGCCCTACTTCTAAGGACTATGTAAGGCTAAATTCCTGGAAACTGCAAAGTAGGGCCCAAGAGGAGGTGGGGGACATGTTTTCTCTTGAGTTCTGGGAAGCATGGGGGAGGGGAGCTGGGAGAAGGAAGAGGGTAGAAAAGGCAGACAAAATGCCCATTATACCCAAGCCCGTCAATTTCCTTTTTTCATCTCTTTATCAGTGTTTGTGACTGAGCTTCTTATCAACCGGAAACGCCTGCCTAAGGGGATGAGGCAGGTCCAGGGGGACTGGATGCCAGGGACAGGGAATTCTGGGTAATGCATTGCTGGTGTCCAGCCTGACCAAGTGACCTTCTGCTTCCCAGGACCCAGTATGGCTCCCAGGCTTTTTGCCGAGGCACCTGGTGAATCATTAGGAAGACAGCACACCAGACAGGCCCCGAGGCTGAAGGGTCTGGAGGGAGCCGTGGGTGGGGCTCCAGGCCTAGCCCTCTTGGGAAAGGACAAGTCATCAAGCAGCTCACACTATGACATGAGAATTGCCCTTGCCCCTAAAATCCACCGAACCCCCTCTTTTCTAGCTGACAGGACAGATGCTGTGACAAGTTCACAGACGACTTAGTGGTAGTCACCCCCTGGCCCTTCTCGTGTGTTTGCCTCAAGCACTCAGAGGATGGTGCCTGTGCTGGGCATCCAGGCCTGGGACAGTCAGGTGCTTGGCACAGCCTTCTGAATGAAGGCGAGCAGGGGTCTCTAGCATTGGTTGACCTCCTACTGTGTGCCAGGTGCTTCACAAACATTGGTCATCGGGTTAGGATACTGGTCTTCCAGGTGGGGTTCCCAGGAGAGGGAGGGAACTAGGGGTCAGATTTCCCATGAGATTAAAGTCAAATCTTAGTGCTGAAAATAAATGCCCAGGAGGGATGTCTGGGCCAAGCAAAGCCTTATGGGTGGCCGAGAGGAACAGGTTTATCTAGACGGCTCTGTATGGGAACTGGCTGTTCTCCTAGCAGGAGAGGTGGGAAAGGTTTGTGTAGGACAGAAGATGGACCACCTTGCGGCTGGTTCCTTGCCACCCACTGCTTATCAGTTGCCCTGAGCAGCCGCCTTTGGTGCTGGCGGTAATAAAGGAAATTCCAGGGTGCCTCTTGCCCTGTCCCGTGTCTCCCAGGACAACCCCACGCTCCCCCCACCCTCCCTCTTGCTCCTGCAGCGGGGGATCTAGGTCAGTAAGAGTGGGTGGGTGAGAAAGAACAGAGAAGAGACTCATCCAGACGTGACACCCTGCAGGGCAGCAGGAACAACACTTTAACCTGAAAACTGCCTGAAAATAGACTGTGTCTACGACATTATGCAAATCATATGCAAAGTCGAGAAGCCCTCTGTCTATTTCTAGCAAACTGAATGTGGCCCTGATGGAAGCAGCTCATTCCAAGAGTCGCCCACCCAGAGTGACGACTGCGCAGCCAGCATCAGTCCCCGCCCTGGGAGACTGGACTTGGGACATGCACCCCCCCACGCTCCTCCCAGGGCTCGGCCTTTTAGGCGTGAGGCCTTTGCCGTCTCTGGGTCTGATAATCTTGATTCGAGTAAGGATATGGGGGAAGCAGAACAGGCTTCTTGAAGGCTGACGTGAGGCAGGACTGAGGGAGAAAGTGACCTTGAGGGGGCAGGGGTGTTCCTCAACATCAAAACTCACGCTCCAGGGACCACCGTTACCCCCACTTGGCATGTTACAGACATTCATCATCCCTTAGGGAGGGTCCCCACAGATGATCCTCTCCCTCTGTGTAGAGGCGAGAACATTGGAATCTGGGACTCCCAGGAAAACAGGGCAAAACTGCAAAGAAATGAACGGTGCCCTAGCCTGTTTGGCTCAGTGGATAGAGCGTCGGCCTGTGGACTGAAGGGTCCGGGGTTCGATTCCAGTCAAGGGCATGTACCTTGGTTGCGGGCACATCCCCAGTGGGGAGTGTGCAGGAGGCAGCTGATCGATGTTTCTCTCTCTCATCGATGTTTCTAGCTCGCTATTCCTCTCCCTTCCTCTCTGTAAGAAATCAATAAAATATTAAAAAAGAGAAATAAATGAACGGTTTTCTTTCTTTCAAAAGCAGACGTGTTCCCTGAGGCTCCGCTCAGAGACGGGGCTCTGACAGCTGGGGGCTCTGACAGCTGACCTAGCTGACCTCCCAAGAACTCTTCTAACCATGGAGGGCGATGAGCCAATTCTCCTTTCCCGCCCCCAGCCAGGTCCTTGTGACGCCTTTCCTGTGGTTTTCCTCCTGCCCTTCTTCCCACTCTCCAACCCGTGTGGACATCAGGTGAGGATGTAAGGGTCAGGTGTGGCAGGCACGGGTGCGGGGAGGGGTGGGGGGGAGACCCTCACCTCCCAGAGCCGGTCTGAGAGGTGCCCTGGGAGGGAGGGTACCACTGCACATTGTTTGGACTCCACATGCACCAGGCACGAGGCCCCCTGGGGGGCTGCAGGGAGGACCTCCGTGGTAAAAGGAATTGGGGTGCCCTTTCTGTATATTCCAGGCAAAGTGGAGACCCCATTTGAAGATGGACTTGAAAACAGAGAATTCAGGCAGGCAGGTCCAAGTCGCCTCTGAGTGAGGACACCGAAAGCTCCTTCGAGGTGTGGTTTTCAGGGGACAGTACCTGCAGAATAGTATCACCGGGAGCTCACCCCCGCGGGCGCCGGGGCGGGGTGAGGGGATCCCCGGGAAAAGCCCGCTAATCGTGCAGGGACGGGAGAGCGGCGGCCGCTGGGCAGTCCTTAGGCCAGCAGAGGGCGATGTGGCCATCGCCGCCAGCAGCCTGAACCCAGCTCAAGGTCTGAACAGAAATTTGGGGTCCTGTACGGGTGGGGTAGGGGAGCGCCGAATGGCGTGCGGTGGGGGAGAGTGGAGTGGGGTGCCTGAGCGAATTATGAGCTGTCAATTGAAGGCTAAGTCCGGGCACGATACCCTGGGGCCCTCTCCTTCCCCATCCCCTCAGGTTCCCTCTGAGGCCGGCCACTGCAGAAGCACTGGCCTAGGAAGACTCCACTGGAGCTTAGGATTCAACCACGGCTTTATTGAGGACCTACTATGTGCTAAGCACCAACTAAGTGCTCTCACAAACAGTATTTCCAGGTAAGAGACTAATTCTGACCTGGCCCACCTTCCTGCCCTCAGGAAGAATCATTATGCAGACAGCTCACCAGTGCCGCTTCCCTGCCTGGACCCCTTTCTCAACCCTCCCCTCCCCCCACCCCCCCATCACTCCACCTCCTGCCTCAGACCTTCTCCTCTTAGGGATTTTCCAGGCTTTGAGGAGCTGCTGCCTTCAGTTTCTGGCTGTGGGGTCTCAGAAGGCACCTTTTGGCCCCTAAATTCACGAGAGAGACCCTTTCAGGGGAGGACTGATTCCTGGGCTGGGTGGGTTCCAGCGATGAAGAGACATGAAGCAAGCTGCCCCGAGATGAGCTGGGAACCCTGCAGGTCCATCTAGCTTTCTGTTTTCGCCCAGTATCACTTCCTGGTTCTCCCCTAGGACCTTGCACAATGCTGGGAGCAGGCCTGGGAAAGTGCCCTGGGTGATGGTGGAAGGGGCTGGCCTGGAGGTTGTGCTGGGTCATTTACAGCAGGAGGCTGTTTTCTTCCCCTCCTGTAGGAACTGAGGGTTCCTCTCCCCCTGCCCCAAGGGCTGAGGACTGTGAGCTCAGGTCTTCCCAAGTTTGGGGCTGTCCTTATCTCTAGCATGAACCCCACCCCACCCCCGCCACCCCCCCAGCCCATCCACCTGCCTAGGGTAACCTCCTCAGTGCACGGACACACACCCTTGACTTCCAAACGCCAAAGTTTTCCTGTTTTTCTCTACAACCATCAGGTTCTTTCCGGACACACACTTTCTGGGGCATGGCCCAGGGTGTGGGCCTGGGCCAAGGGGCAGTGGGGAGCAGAAACCTGGGTGCTAGAAGCTTCTCAGCTGGAGTCAGGTTTCCTCTGAGCCTTGGAGGCCCTGCCGGAAGCCAGCCTCACCCCTCTCAGCTCTGGGTAGAGAAGGCAACGCCACAGAGGGGGCTAGGGCTGGCTTGTCTACCGAAAGGCCAGGGACTGTCTGAGCCCAGGGATGGCCACTGGCAGGAACTGGAGCCTGGAGAATTCGACTAGGAGGCGTCTTAGACACACCTGGCCTCAGATAAGGTGATTTTCAAGGCCCCACCTTGGGGCAAATAGCCTGCCTAGGGTAACCTCCCTAGGGGCCGGGCATACGTTGAAGGCACTAGGGACTGAGCTGGAGCAGGATGACATTGAGAAGAAAATTAGAGCCGAAAAACCTCAGAGGACATCAGGACCAACTCCTTGAATACGCAGATGAAGAAACAGGTGCGGGGACAGCGAAGGCTCATTCTCCTCACTCAGCAAGCATCCGGGACCAGAGCCTGGCTCTCCGACTCCCAGCTGAGCCTTCCCCAGCCCTGCTTGGCCTCAGCGTCCTCTGTCATTCTGAAAGTCCCGGGCCTTACCCATCTGACCTCCACTTCTCCAATGGCCTATGACCCTGCCACACCCACAGCAGGGCTCCTTGGTTTTAATGCCCCAATAAGTCAGCGAGGATGGGGTAGAGGAGGGGCCCAGGATAGGCCCAGCCTGGTAGGCAGCTGGCAGGGGTCTTGCCCAGGAGACAGAGGCCCAAGGCATCGTGGAGCTGAGATACAAGCTCATGGGTCCTGGGTGCCTGGGTCTTGGCCAGAGGCGAAGGTCTGGCAGGGCATGGTGTCTACTGAAGGCTGGGCGGGGCCCTGTGCACGTGGCAGCTCTGGTAGGGCAGTGGGGTTGACCGGGGCAGGGAGTAAAGTGCAGGACCAGGCTCCGGGCCCGAGAGACTGGGATTCCCTGGCTTGGCCATCCTGGCACTGGGGCCTCCTTTGCACTCTGTCCTGGGTGGTAGGGAGTGCGCCCAGGGCATGGAGGTGGGGACAGGGCCAGGCGTCAGGGAGCCCGCTGCTCTGAGCAGGCCAGACAGTGGGGAGATCGGGTTTCAGCCCAGCTGTATTTTTGGCTGGATGGGCTGGGGGCAGAGCTGGGCAGGCACAGCTGTCCCTAGAGGGGCACCCCCTCTCCATCACACACACACTACCTCCACCCAGATAGACCACCATTTACCACCCCCACCCTCCCCCCACCCCCCCACACACACACTGCAGGCTCAGGGGAGTCAGGTGTCAGCCGGTGGCTAGTCAATCACTTTGGGCTTCTCGAAGCTGTTGCTGAGTTTCTGTAGTGTCTTCTTGATCCGCAGAGCAGTGAGGCGGGCGGAGGGGTTGGGATACCAGCACTCCCGAATCATCTGAGCCACACCTGAGAGGACCTGGGGGGTGGGGGAGAGAAAGGCAGGGGAGAGAAGCAGAGACATGGGTCAGGGAAAATGGAAAGGAGGAGGCGAGGAGAAAGGCCCCATAATGGGGAGACACAAGCAGGAGAAAAAGGACGAGAAGAGGGCGATGAGAGTGTGAGAAGGAGGCGGAAGGAAAGACAGGAGCGGTAAGTGGGGGATGGAGGGATCCGGGTGAAGAGAGTAAAAGGAAAAATGAAAGAGGAAGAATGGGATGAGAATGGAGAAAGGCAGGCAGGACGGAGATGTAACGCAGATCTTCAGGAGTACTCAGTTCTCCTGGGTGAGTAGGATCTGTGGAGCAGCACCTCCCCCCCGCTACTGCCACTGAGGCCCAAGAAAGGGGAGATATGTAAGTATCGGGGCTCCTGCACCCCCAATCAGACCCCAGTGCTGAGGGCTGTGTCTCCCAGCCCCACCACCCTGGCTGGGCCCAGTGAACGCTGGAAGAATGGGTGTTGAGCACGGCCCCCAAAATGCACATGTCCAGGGAGGAACCCACCCAGGAAGCTCAGATTTAACCACCTCCAGCTGGTTCTTAAGAGGGGTTGCATGCGTGTGTACATCTGAATGCATGTGTGGCTTTTTGTGGATATGTATGTTGTATTAAAATGTACATGTGTCTATGCATACATACATGTATGCGTGTGTGTACATTTATTCATTCTTTTAATAAACATTCACTGAGCACCAGGCACTGTCACAGGAAATGGGGAGAGAAGGGTCACATGGAGACATGCTCTTCGTCTTCCCAGGGCCAGCATTCTGGCACATCCTTGCCGTGTATGTACCTGCGAGTGTATATTTAAGTAGAAGCCTGTGCGTGCCGATATATGTTTATATACGAGTGAGTATGTGTATTACAAAAGTATGTGAAGTATTTTGGGAAAAGATAAAAACAAACAACAAAAACTGTATAGTAAGAAATGCAGCAGAGAACCTTGGATTAAATCCCAGAATAACTAGAGTCCCTGTGGGGTCCACAGGCCAGAGATATGGGAGGGTGTGCCCAGGGAGGACCCTGGGATCTGCCCCCTAGAATCTATCCCGGGGAAGCCGAGGCCTCAGACACAAGTTCCTGGGCCCAGAAATTCCAGCTGTGAGCCACCACCCCATGCCATCCCCACCCCCCGGGGCCTCACCGGATCTGCAGCCAGCCTGTTGTGGATGGTGGGGGTCTGCTGGTCAACACACACCACCTTCTTCATGTCCTCAAAGCTGGGGTCATTGGGCACCACGTCATAGAAGGGTGGCTTATAGTCCTCCACAATGCCTGGGAACCAGAGGCGAGGGGGGACAGGGAACACTCAGGACCCCAAGAAGGCCCAATACTACCTAGAGGACAGCCTTGCCCACCTCTATCCGGGGGCCAAGATACTAGTCGTCTGCCCATGGTACCCTTTAGAGGGACTCTATAATATTATAAATATATTTATAAATAATAATTACTACCACGGTTTGTTTTGCACTTACCATGTGCTAGGCATTGTGCTATAAATACTTTATATGCATTATCCTGTCTTTACAATAACCTTATGCGGTGGGTCCTATTATTAGCTGTGTGTTGCAGATGAAGAAGCTAACGCTCAGAAACCAAGGCCCAGGTTAGACAGCGAGTAACGGCAGAGCCAAGGCTTCAACTCATCCCATTGGATCCCTAGGCCCGATCTTGTTCCAGCCTTTCCACTGCCGCTTCCTACCCAGGCCCAGGCACTGCTCCCAGGTCCCAGCTATCACAGATGCCCGTCATTCCAATGTTCACTGTCCTAGCTGCATTGCGTTAACTCCTCACAATAACACTAGGAAGTAAGCAATGCTATGTGAACCCCCCTGTAGAAGCAATGAAATTAAGGCCAGAGTGGTTAAAGGAGCTTATCTAAATGCACAGGCAATAAGTGAGAGTTAGGATTTAAGCCCAGAAAATCTAACCAAAGGCCATGCTCTTGACCTCCATGCTACACTAAAGGGAAGGTAAGCTGGCTGGTTATTGGGTGAGAATGTGGAACTAGGAGAAGGGGGAGAAAACGTCTCTCTTCAAAGAAAGGAAATTTTACCCAGGTCCAAATAACACCCACCCTCTCAGGGATGGCACCCCCTCAGCCAGCAGCACCTGCTATACCAGTCGTTCTCAACCTTCTGGCCCTTTAAAACAGTTCCTCATGTTGTGACCCAACCATAAAATTATTTGCGTTGCTACTTCATAACTGTAACGCTACTGTTATGAATCGTAATGTAAATGTCTGATACGCAGGATGGTCTTAGGGGACCCCTGTGAAAGGGTCGTTCGACCGCCAAAGGGGTCGCGACCCACAGGTTGAGAACCGCTGTGACCTATATACCAAGTGCACAGTCCTTAGCAGGAGCTTCCTGAAAATGATGCCTGCGGAGCTGCAGCGGCCCAGGCAGGAGAGGCCAGGCCCGGAAAAAGTGCCCCCTGCCCCACCCTGCTTCCCAGGCCGGCCATGGACCAGGGCCACACAGCCCAGCCACAGCCACAGCCCCAGAGCCTGCGCCAGCTGTTCTCCCCGTGGCGGGCTTCCAGGCCAGCCCCCAGCCGCTCTCGCCCTAATCAGTGCTGCACAGAGGCCTGAGCGTGTCTAATGGGCCTTTAATCAGTGCCGGGGCTGACACCAGATTACAGTGTTTATAATGCGCCACGAATCTGTGTGGGGCTGATTCCCTCCGCCCAGGAGCCTGCCGTCAGCCTCCCCTCGGCCCTGGCTGGTCCAGCCTTCCTTTCCCACCAGCAGCCTGGTCCAAGGGGCCTCAGCTCCATCAAGGTACCCTGACCCAGCCTCTAGAGCTGACTCTAAAAGCTCATGACTGAAGGGGCAGGAACTTGAGCCCCTTGAGCCTCCCAGAGGGACTGGTTAGACCTCAGCCTCCTCCCAGCGGTGACTGCTGAGAGCAAGCGAAGCCGGGCAGGGAGCTGGCCCCTCACAGATGCTCAGGAAATGAGAATATCCCTCTCTCCAAGGAACAGAGCTCCAGTCATATCCTGAGGGCTGTCTCCAAACTGTCAGGACTCCTGACAGCCCCACCCCATGGGCAGCTTCCACAAAGACTGACAAGCCTCTCCACCCGTCATCCACGCACCCTAGGACTGAGAAGGCACTGGCCACAGGACTGCCCATGGTATGGGGCCAGCAGGGATGAGGCCCCTCTGCCTGCTCCAAGTCACTCTAAATCTGAGTCCCTGTGGCACCTACAGTAACATGAGGAAGCAATAAGCAGGCAGTGCAGGCACTATCATATCTCACATGCTTTGTGGTCAAGGAAACCAAGGACCAGAGAGGTTTAAGTAGCACAGTGATAAACAACACTGGCCCTAGAGTCAGCGTGCCTGGCTTCAGACCCTGGTGCTGCATCTAACCAGTTGTAATGCTGTGCCTCGGTCCCCTCATCTGTAAAATGGGGATGAGTCCTAAATACTTTATTTGAATTCTCTCAACAATTAGGAACTATTTTTATTCTCACTTTACAAACAAGGAAACTGAACACAGAGAGGTTAAGTAACATGCCGATGGTCAGCGGCAAAATCAGGAATTGAACCTGGGCAGTCTGCTTCCCCACCCACACTCTTAACTACTGAAGCGATACCAGCTTTCTGCCAACAGAGGACGATCAAATAAGACAATACATGTATATCACATGGCATCTGGCACATATTTAAGCTCAATAAATGTTAGCTGCTATTAATATTCCGGTTATTATCACTTACCCAAGATTTCACAGCCAGAATCACAGACTCGCAGACTCAGATGAACCTTAAAAGGTTGCTCAGCTGAACCAGCCGGTGAGTAGCAATGAACGGAACACAGGCAGTGTGGCCACAAGCCCCTCAGGCCACTGCACCAGCCAAGCCAGGAAGCCCCCATCTCCTTCCTGTCTACCTCCTTGCCCCCTCCCCCCTCCTCACCCTGTGCAGGGTGGGCCCTCACCATTGACGATGGTCCGGCGGGTGATCTCCCACAGCACCAGGCCAAAGGCCCAGATGTCTGTCCACTTGTAGGACTCGAAGCAGTCGGTGCGGATCTGCTCGTCCAGCACCTCAGGGGCCATGTACCGCTTGGTGCCCACGCGTGGGTTGTTGCCGATGTCCAGATAATCGCTACCCTGCGAGTGCATCACAGCCAGGCCTGTGGGTACCAGGCTGTCACTTCCGCTGCTCACCCCAGCCCACAGACAGGTGGCCCCAGAGGCTGCAGCCCAGGAGCAAGGTGGGGTTGCAGGCAAACGGAGACCTGCTCTGAGGTGGGCTGGGAGAACAACTGGCTCCCTTTCCTTTACTTGTGTAGCGCTCTCTGGGTGCCCGAGAACCCAGCGAGATGTGAGTGGGCAAGGTGTGCACTATCACGCCCATTTCACAGAGCAGGACCCCAAGGCTCGTGAGTAAGAGTGATGTAGTCAGTGAAGCCCGGAGGATAACCCAGGTTCCTGGCTCCCTGGCCCTTTCTCCCAACTCCTGGAGCCCGGGGTGGGGTGGTGGAAGGAGTTTAAGCTTCAAAAGAACGTTAGGCAAGCTGTGGGGCTCTTGCAGAGGGGAAAGGAGACAGCAAACATCGCTTTAAGTTTTAAAGCGCCAATCAGAATCGCCGTGGTCGACAGGCACACACAGACACCCAGGTGACGGTGGAGCCAGGTGGACGCGGGAGAGCGCGCACGGCCTGCGAAGGGGCCGCCCCTGCCCCGCCCCGCCCCGCCCCGCCCCTCCCCGCGGGAAGGCCCACCTTACTCCACCCAGCAGCTCACCCAGGTCCGCGATGCAGCACTGCAGGTTGCTCTTGACCAGCACGTTGCGGCTCTTGAGGTCGCGGTGGGCGATGGCCGGTTTGCCCTGAGTGCCGAAGATCTCCACGTGCAGGTGCGCCAGGCCGCAGGCGGCGGACACGGCCAGCCTCAGGGCCAGGCGGGGCTCCAGCGTCTGCCTCTGCAGAAAGTCGTAGAGCGAACCATGCTCGTGGTAGTGCGTGATGAGCCACAGCTGGGTGCTCGAGTTGCGGGAAGTCATGTCTGAAGCTATAAACCCTATGGGCAAGAGGGCCAGGGGGGCTCAGCCAAAGGTTTAGAGAGGAGGGAGTCTGGACTGGCCAGGGTCAGGGCTGGAGGCACAGGATGGACTGAGTCAGGGCAAACGGGGGCTGGGGTGCAGGCTGCTCTGGCTTAGGGCAGAGAGGAAGCCGGAGTCAGAGGTTGATGGGGGCTGAGGCCGGGCTGGGAGGCCTTCGGGGTGGGATCAGGGTCCAGAGGCTGGGGACTCCAGCCTTGAGTGCAGGGGACGAAAGCCGGGGCCTGGCCTAGCTCCCCCACCCCCACCCTCACGCCCACCCCCATCCCCCCCGGGCTTGCCTAGGATGTTGTCGTGTCTGAGCAACACTGTGTTGTAGATCTCAGTCTCTCGGAACCAGGACTGTTCATCCCTGGAGGAGAATATCTTGACCGCCACACTCTCACCATGCCACAGGCCTCGCCACACCTCACCATAGCGGCCCTTTCCTGATTCAATGGCGGGGGGGACAGGGGAGAGAAGGTCACACAAGCCCCTGGGCACAGTGGTCCCCAGCTGCACTGACCCATCTGCAGAACCTCTGACACGTATGCTTAACCTAGTCCTGACCCCCACCCTACCCCAACCTGCCTCTCTCTTGTTCCCTACTGGCTTCTGCAGAAGGACCTAGTCCTGACGGGTCTCCACCCACTCCGTGCGCAGCAGAATTCCCATTTGAGCCAGGCCCGGCCCCCCTGTCTGTGACCCCAAAGGCCAAGCGCTCTCTTACCCCTCCAGGCTCATGGGAGCCCTTGGTCCCCATCCCCCAGGCTCACCCACTGCTCACCCACACACTCCACCAGGGCGACCTGCCGTGCCACGGTCCTCTGCACCAGGAAGGGGAGCCCCGAGCCACTGCCTGTTGTGCAGTCACTGTCCAGGAAGTCCTGAAGGTACAAAGAGGCCGCTGAGAGCTGTTCCTCATCCAGCCCCCTTCGCTCTCCCCACCTGGCCCCTGCTACTGCGGCTGCATGCTCCTCCCTCACCCAGCTCTCCACCCACGGGCATCTGAGTGTCTGTGATTGTGCCTTTCTCGGCTACCTGTCACTCTGCAACCCTCTGATTCTGTGGCTCTGCCTATTCCTCCCCCCACCCTGTGTCCCATGTTCCCCATGCTCATACCCCCAACATGCTGTCCCCCTGCTCGGACGCCTTCAGGATGAGTCTGGATTCGCCCAGCTCGCTGTGCAGGCCCTGATGTTTCTCCTGCCTCCGCCGGACATGCCACAGGCCCAGGGCACCCAGGACCACCAGGACCAGCAAGGCCAGCACAGGGCCCAGGATCAGAGGCAGCTGGCTGTCTTCTTGTGGCTGCTCTGGGGTTGGAGTGGCTGCCAGAGAGAGGACACTGAGACCCGGCTGCCATCGGGACATTTCCCCTCCCACGCCTTGCCACTGCCATTAGGTCCCAGGGTCCTGCCTCCCCACCCTTCTGGCAGGCATGAGAGGAAAACAGGGTGAGAGGGCAGGGTCTGAGAGGTGGGGTAGGTGGTGCTGAGGCAGCAGACATACCCTCCAGCTCTAGGGACACGTTGTGGTTGCAGAGGGAGCTGTAGCAGCAGTAGTGGTTGACGACATCAGTGGGGCGTGCCCAGCAGAGTTCTGGGTGCAAGTTCCCACAGCCCCGATGTTCCTGGGGGTGCCTGCCCTCCTCCCGCACCAGCACCACAGTGCACCAGGTCCCCTGGCAGGTAGGCGCCCTGCATCGCGGGCCCTTACATGTGCAGGTCACCAGCGGACCCCGAGAGGGCCTCACAGGGTCACCTGGGAGACACAGCAAAGCTCAGTCACTCTGAGCCCAGTTCCCCGGGCTGGACCCACCCTCCCTCCACAGTGTTTCCAAGACCTTGACTTTCATGTTTAGCCTGTGTTTCCTTCTTCTTCCGTAAAGGGGGAGGTCCCCCTCCAGCTTCCCAGGCCCAGGAACAGTACAGGGAGACCCACCTCTGGTCTCATCCGGGAATGTGGGGGAGTAAAACTGTGACTGTCTGATTTCTAACTGTGCCCAGTGTAAGGGTAAGACAGGAGGGTGCTGACCAGCCCAACACCCACTGCTCTCTCCCCTCTGACCTTTCAGACAAACCCTTTGAGGCCTTGGTCCTTTAGTTCCACCCTCAGATTATTTTTCCTTCCCGGGGGCAGCTGAGACTGAGAAGCAGGCCTCCATCCCTTCCCTGACCCCAGTGCCTCCTCCCCAGTTCCAGGCCCAGCCCTGGCCCGCAGCCCCAACCCTGAGGACCTTTCCAGGCCCTCTCTGCCAACATCCCCACTCTCTGACCCCCCACCCCCCCCAGCTAGAGCAAAAGAGGGTTGGGGTAGCCTGTGTTCTGCCCTCCAGCCAAGCTCCAAAGTCCCTTCTCCCCACCTCCTCAAACAGCCCCAGCAAGAGCTGAGCCCTTTTCTCCATTCAGGCCCCTATTCGCTACAGGACTCACCCTGGGTCAGGTTCAAAGCCATCAGTAGCATCAGAAGGCATCTCCTGGGGGGGTCCAAGCTCATGGTCCTGGAGAGAGGAGCAGGAGAGGGGGCGCAATAAGACCTGTGAAACGTGGTCCCCTCAGTGTTTTCAGCCACTGACCGTGGGTCCCTCCCACCCGGAGGAAATCACTGGGAGTGTTTTGGTGGGGGGGGGGGGCAGGCAGGCCTCCTCCGGACTCCACTACGCCTGGCTTTGGGGCGGGGCCGGCAGGGGAAGTCCTGGTTCACTTCCCCATGGAAACCACCCTGTTAGGGGTAAAGGGTGGGGAGCCATGTTTAAGTGACTGAGAGCTGGGAGAGACTCCCAGCCTCACAACGCTACTGCTGAGCTACAGCTGGAGGGCATGGAGGGCTCGGGGCTGGGGGAAGGGCCATCTCTCCAGCAGCACCCCCTTCTATCCTCTGCCTCTTGCCCATCCCTTCCAGCCTCCCCCTGCCCCCCCATTTCCCAATGCCCCCCCCCCCTCCCAGCCCTGGCTGCCTCAAACATAAACAGGCTCCTGTCTTCACTTCCTGCCATTCAGGGTCCCGCCAAGCTGGGAACAGGAATCAAGATTGTTTAGATTGGGGTCTGGATAGAACAGGCAGGAGTCACGCACAGCATGGAGGTCAGGACACATTCCCAGGGCAGGCCGGGGCAGCACAGGGTCTGGAGAAGCCACCTGCGACTGGAACAGCCCTGTGACCGAATCCGAATCCGAATCCGAATCCGAGGGGACAGCTAGTGACTCACAAAGCTCAGCCTTCACGTTAGAGATGACGGGATTAAGGCTCAGGCAGAGGAAGAGACTTGTCCAAGGCCAGAAAGGATTCAGTGGCAGGACCAGGAGCACAACCCCGGGGTCCAGACTCCCAGCCAGTGCTCTTTCCTCTTTGCCTCCCAGTCCGGGCGGCAGCCCGTGTCTGAGCCCTCAGGGCTGCAGCCACCACACCAAGCTCCCACAGTGCTGGCTCACTAGGTGCAAGGAGCCTCCTGCAGCCAGAGTGTTGGAGGCCCTGTCTGCACCGTCCCGGGCCCCCTCCTCTTGCCCTGCTGTTCTGGAAAGGGTGAGGGCAGGGCCAATGATGTGAGAAGGGAAGTGAAACACCCTTAGACACTGCATGTTTGACCTTCCATGGCTGGCTAAGGTTGACCTTTTCCAGAAGTTGGATGGAGAGTGTTAAGGGGAGTAATTCTGGTTTGTGACAGTCCCCAAACCTGGTCCCAAACCAACTAATGCTTCAACGTTACCTCCTTCTTTATTTCTCAAAGGTTTAGAACAAGAGGAGAAGGGTGAGGGCTGCAGCAAGAAGGACTGAGGTCAGAGAGTAAGAAGGACTTTCTGAAAGGTGGCAAATAAGCAGGGGTTTGCCTGTGGACTGGACCCCCAAATAGGGGCAACCAACATGAGGGGCGGGAGTGTCTTCCGACAGGGTGAGACTGACTATGGCCCCAGAGGCTCAGAAGGCCATGGCCTAAGAATGGTGCCAGATGAAGACACAAGATGCTAAGGCTCTGGGGCAGGATGGCTGGGGGTGGGGTGCTTTATATGCCTCTCTGCTGGTGGCAGCTCTGCCTTCCTGCCTGGGCTTCCTCTGCCCCAGAGGCCCAGAGCTGGGGGAGGAAATGGAGCCCTGGGCTGCCGCAGCTGCGTCCCCAGCCTCTGCCTGACCTCCTGCCTCTTGTCCCTCCTGGTGGGCAGGGAGGACTGCAGCAGGCACTCTGCAGTGGGACTGGAGGCTGAGAGGGAGCCCCAGACAAGCTGAATTCGTCCACTGGGGTAGAGGCAGGAAGCCATCCTTGGCAGTAGCCTGGACTTGCCCAGAGAGCAGCTAAGGAAAGGGTATGGGGCAGGAAGGAAAAAGTGGAAAACAATGAGGATAACTCTGGCATCCTCCTAGGATCCTTTACCCACACTCCACTTTCCTGGCCATGCCCTAGCGCACCCTCTCGCCTACTTTATTCGGCATCAGACTCACCTGAAGAGCTTGGTTAGAACCGTACAGTCTTTGGTATCACCCCTACTTCAGATTCTGATTTGGTCAGAATCTGGGATTAGCAAGAAACATCTTTTTGGTTTGTTTGTTTGTTTTTTAAATCCTCACCCCAGGTTATGTTCTTATTTATTAGAGAGAGAGGAGGAGACAGAAACATTGATCAACTGCCCACCATATGCACCCCAACCACGTATGCAACCTAGGTATGTGCCCTGACCGGAAATCAAACTCACAACCTCAGGTGGATGATGCTCCAACCACCTGAGCCACCCCATCAGGACAAGAAACATGCATTTAAAATAAGTTGCCCCGTAATTCGAATCCGGGCGTCCCATAATGCCCCACCCCACATAAGACAGCTCCATGCTCCCACGTCATAGGACCTGCTGGAGAGTGGGAGTGGGTGCAGAGGACAGGACTCTCGCTCGCATCCAGGGACCTCTCCCTTTACGGAAGGAGGAGGAAACACAGGCTAAACATGAAAGTCAAGGTCTTGGAAACACTGGAGGGAGGGCGGGTCCAGGGCTTTGCTCCTGACATCCAATCCACCTCCAGCTTCCCAGGCCCAGGAACAGTACAGGGAGATCCACCTCTGGTCTCATCTGGGAATGTGGGCGAGTAAAACTGTGACTGTCTGATTTCTAACTGTGCCCAGTGTAAGGGTAAGACAGGCGGGAGCTGACGGGTCCAAACGCAGAGCTGACCCCGTGTGGTTCATCCTGCAAATGGACTCCGGGGGACTGACAGTATCCTTTCATTTCTAAGCAAAACTTCATGAAAGATCTCCTGCTGACAGAAGCATCAACACTATTGGCCAGAAATCACACATGCTAATGCTAAACTAATATCAAACATTAACTTACCACTGTGAAGTCCTTAGTAATGAGAGTTAACCTTCTCTGAGTATGACTTATGTGCTATGTACTGACCTTGAACGGTTGACCTCATTTAATCCACACAACAACCCAGTGGGGAAACAGAGGCTGGGGGATGTTAAATTTGTTGCCCACAATCCCCACGTGTGTCTTGATCAACGTAAATGACTGATCATAAATCCTTCCTTGGTCACTTTATTTCTCCAGTTGTTTGGTGTTGGGTGAGCCTCACCCACCGAGGGGGAAAAAGAGTGAGTGGGTCTCACCAACATGAACGGATTGTCCACTGCTGTCATCAGCAGGTGCCCAGGGAGGCTTTGTTTAGATGAGGAGACGGAAATCATGTTAGCTGTAGGCTTAGGCACAGGTGGGAGAACCCGAGTCGGGGGTGCTGGGAAGGGGGGTGTCAATCTCTCTCCCCATCACCCCTGAGGGATTGATAGAACCTACTCCCGTCAGCATCAGCCCCAGGGGCTCAGCTCAGCAAGAAGGCGCCTCACTTTGCCCATCCGCAGGCCTGACCCACACAGGAGAGGCCGGACTGAGCCACGCCCACCAGGCTACCCGACCAGGCTGCCCGCCTCCTGCCAGACAGAAAGCGCTTGCTCTGCATGGCTTCACGAACCCGGAACCGCAGCGCGACGTAGCACCACGCTTGTGCGGAGGAGCACAGCGGTCAGGATCTGGCTCTGACTCATGTAAACTTGAATTCAAATCCTGTCTCTGCCATGTGGAGCTATGAGATTTGGAACGAGCTACTTAAACTTTCCGAAGTGTAGGCGTCCCTGCGTAAAATGAGAAGAATAGTGCTCGTTTCATAGGTATCATGCAGTAAAACTAGTGAGCAGAGTACTAAGTGGTGCATAGTAGGCACTTAGCACATGGTAGCAAAGCCCAGCCATCCACGCACACCACCCCTGGAGCTTGGGACGAACAACTGCAGTCTGAATCTGCTCTTCCCCTGCAGGATGGGTACAGTAACCCTTCCACGTGTGGCCAGGATTACACGAGAAATGCCTGTCTGCACAGTAAGCACTCAACAGCCGGCAGCTGCCTTTAACCCCGCAAAGAGATGGAAGGGCAGGTACTAGGACGAAGCGGCCAGGGAGGGATTAGGGAGGACAGGCCTGCTGCAGCCAGAAGCTGCCCCCACACACAGAGGGCGCGAGAGCTACTGTCCACCTGGGCCCTGACCTCAGAGAAGAAAAGGGCGGCGGCTTCAACAGCACGGGCCTCCAGGGCGCACTGGAAACCTGGGGTTGCTGCTGGAAGGAGCCTGTGACCCGCCCCCCCCCCCCCCCCCCCCGGCCTGCGAGCTGGAGGAAGGCCCACCAGGGGCCACCCGACCACGCAGGGTCAGAGGTGGGGCGTGGGGGCTGGAGCCACAGCCTCGGGTCCTAAGCAGGAGCTGCGAGGGCAGGGCCGGCTCAAGACATCCCACCTGGAGCCTCCCTCCCCGTCCGCCGGCTGCCAGCAGGGACCTCAGGGACCTGGGACCCGTTCCCCGGGGCGAAGCGCTCCTGCCCTTTTCGTGGATCACAACAGGAGGGCAGAGACCGAGGGACTGGCCGGGGAGCAGGGCTTGCGTGCAGGGCGGGTTCAGTCGCGCCCCTCCCGTCTCCGGTGGAGGGTGCGGAGCAGCTGTGCCCCCGGGGAGCCGGGCGGACCCTGCGGCGACCTCACCCAGCGCTCAGGCCGCCCCCCCGGCCCCGCCCGCGGACCGAGGCTCACCTGTGGGCCTGCCCGGGCGGCGGGGCGCGGCGGGAGCGGGTGCGGCGGCCGCGGAGGCACCGCGAGCCCCGGGCGGCGGGCAGGGGTCTCGGCGCCGCCCCGACGAGCTGGGCCCTGCGGCCGGGAGGGGCTCGCTCGGCGCGGCTGGCGCGGCGGCCTCCCGGGACTGGGAAGGGGCCGGAGCAAAATGTTTCTTATTCCAGCGTCTTCCTGCTTGGCCCCGGCCCCACCACTCCCTCCTAATAAACCGTTTCCTATTGCCCAGCTCGCCGACCGGCCGCCCGTCGCCCCTGCTGGAGCCGCAGGGCCGGGCCTCCCCCGCGGGGCTCCCAGACCCGGGGCAGCCCCCAGCCCCCTCCGGGCCCCCTCCGGCTCCAGGATCGCCGCCGCGCCCCCACCGCAGCCGCCCACATCCGCCGCCCCGAAGGGGCGGGCCTTGGACTCGGCTGCAGGGGTCGCCTGGGGTCCGGCCCGGAGCCAACGGGGCTGCAGCAATTGGGAGGCACCGTCTGAGGGGGGTAGGGGTGCGGGGGTGGTGGTGAGCGGGCATCTGGGGATGGAGGGGTCACCATGCGGAGGACGTGCGGGCGGGCTTGGGGAGAGAGGCTACCTGTCCTTCCCCACCTTCGACCCCTCTCCAGGGGCAAGGCATGGGCTCACGGGGTGCGGAGATCCGGGCCCCTCTCCTCCCGCCCTCAGGGCGTCCCCACTCGTCCAGTCCTTCAGCCTCCTCCCTCTGTCCCCTGCACCCCTGCAGGTCCCTCCCGTCTCCCGCAGCCTCTGCTCAGCGCCGGGAAAGCAGGCCCAGAGAGGCGGGCGAGGACAGCCGGAGCCCCTCCAGCTGGCGGACGAAGCCAGTGGCCAAGGCGCCTCTGGCCACCGTGGGCCTCGGGGTGGAGGCAGAGGCTGGACACTTTCCGTGCGGCTCCCTGTGAGGCAGCCCCTCACCCACCAAAGGGAGCAGAGCCTCCGCTGGACACGCTGGACAAGGGGGACAGGCTTTGGGAGGTAGCAGAGTGGCTTCTCCCCAGGGAGAAGCAAACACACCCTGAAAGCAAGGTGGTTTTTAGCCTCCTGGTTATCCACCAAGACTCTGAAGTCCGGGACCCCAACTAGTTACAGAAGCTCCGTCACCTGACACCTCCCCTGCCTCAGTCCCCATCTGCTGAGTGGGCATCACACACAGCCTCATAGGGTTGCCGAGTCTGACACAGGGTAGGCCTTCGATGGGAGTGTTTAATTACATGAATATATGAAGAGGCCAGGGAGGGGTTGGTCTCAGCCAAGGAGAAAGGCATGGGTGTTAGTCACAGGAGCAGACCTCTCTGCTGGTGGGAATGCAGACTGGTGCAGCCACTGTGGAAAACAGTATGGAATTTCCTCAAAAAATTAAAAATCTAACTGACCCAGTGATCCCACTTCTAGGAATGTATCCTAAGAATACGGAAGCACCAATCAGAAAGAATGTCTATAACCCCTATGTTCAAAGCAGCACTATTTACAATAGCCAAGATCTGGAAATAGCCCAAGTGCCCATCAGTAGATGAGTGGATTAAAAAAGCCGTGGTGCATTTATACCATGGAATACTATGCAGCTGTAAAGAGAAGGATCTTTTACCCTTTGAGACAGCATGGAGGGAGCTGGAGAGTATCATGCTAAGTGAAATAAGCCAGTCAGAGAAAGACAAGTGTCACATGATCTCACTCAGATGTGGAATCTAATGAACAAAATAAACCGCCAAACAAAATAGGTCCAGAGGTGTGGAAGCATGGCAGAGAAGAGGCATGGAAGCATGGCACAAACTGATGGGTCTCAGAGGGAAGGGTGTGGGAGGTTGGGCAGAGAAAAACCAAAGAATTTATATGCACAAGAGAGGCCAATGTTGCCCTGACCAGTTTGTCTCAGTGGATAGAGCGTCGGCCTGCAGACTGAAAGGTCCCAGGTTCAGTTCTGGTCGAGGGCATGTACCTGGGTTGCAGGCACATCCCCAGTACGAGGTGTGCGGCAGGCAGGTGATCAATGTTTCTCTCTCATCAATGTTTCTAACTATCTCTCTCCCTTCCTCTCTGTAAAAAATCAATAAAATATATTTAAACAAACAAACAAACAAAAAACAATAGAGGCCAATGCACAAAATTCACGCAGGGGAGGGGGTCCGCTCAGCCCAGCCTGTACCCTCTCACAGTCCTGAAGCCTTCAGGGGATGTCCAACTGATGGCTTAGGCCGCAGTCTGACCTCCCTCTGCAGGAGGAGACCAGGCAGGCCAATCAGTAGATGGTGCTGGCTGGCGAGTGGCTGGCCCTGCCCCCCCCTCCCCGATTGTCCCTCTGCCACTGCTGGGCGCCTCTACCCACCCCCCATTGCTGTCCCATCCCTCTACCAGCTGGCATGCACCTTGGCTGGCCTGGTGCTACCTGCTCGCTGGCCCCAGCCCCGCCGACTGGTCATTCTGCCCATTCAGTCGATCTGCATATCTTGCTTTTATTATATGGGATTGGGGGCCCAGTGCACCAATTTGGGCACCTTGAAAGGTACTGTGCGTCTCTGCCCATCCTCTGTGCCCCAGCCCAGCCCCTCCCTCCACAGCCCTGGTCCCCTCTCTGCAGCAGCCCCGCTTTCACTGCCTCTGTTCCCACGCACTGATGGCGCCAGCCCCACTCACACCTGTTGATGGCACAAAGCAATTGGGGCTGGCACCAATACCAGGTGCAAGAAGGGCTGGCGCCGTCAGCGGGTGTGAGCAGCGGCTGCTGCCCCAATCGCCCCTCAGGAGCAGGGGGAGGTGGAGAAGCCTTTGGGAGTGATCGGGCCCAGCAGCCACAGCTCCCACCAGCTGATGGTGCAGAGCAATCAGGACACCGCGGTGCTGGGTGCTGGCAGCAGGTGTGAGTGGCAGCTCCAGCACCAGCAGTGGGTGTGAGAGGGGCCGTTGCCAGCAGCAGGTGCAAGAGGCGGCTGCTGGCTCCAATCAACCCTCAGGAGCAGGGGGAGATGGAGAAGCTCTGAGGGGCGATTGGGGCGGCAGCCACTACTTGCACCCACTGAGCAATCAGGGCCCGCACTGGGCACCCGCAGCAGGTGTGAGTGGCAGTTCCGACACCGGCCGTGGGTGCAAGTGCCAGGCAGGACCACAGCACGTGGGAGCAAAGAATTTTAAGTAACCATCAGAAGCTCGCCCCAATGACAATGACTGGTACCCGCCTTGGTCTGGCACCCTTGCTCACCTGCTCCACTATCCCACTGCGGCCAACACCCGCCATGTTCCGTGAGCACCCCCTGGTGGTCAGCGCACATCATAGTACCGGTTGTTTGGTTGTTCTGCCGCTTAGCCTATTTATATATTAGGGTTTTCTAGAGAGAGATATGCATAAACAATGGACATAGACAATAGTGTGGTGAAGGCCTGTGGTGGGGTGGGAACTGGGTGGAGGAGGGCAATGGGGGGAAATGGGGGACATCGGCAATACTCTCAAAAACAAAGATTTAAAACAGGAGCAGACCTCTAAGGTGTCTTGCTCTAATATGGAGATTCTGTAAGATGGGCAAGGGACCCCCACCCTTTGACAGGCATGGAGGCTGGGGGAGACAATAGCTAAAGGCATCAATTGTTGACTGACCTCACTTCCTTTGCTGCAACCCTCCCCACTCTACACACACACACACACACACACACACACACACACACCCGCCGCCCGCAGTTGTTTCACAACATGAGCCTATGAATTCCAGAACCACGGCACACCCAAATTTCAGTGTCAGGACAGACGGGTGTCCCGTAGCCAATAGGAAGTACTATAGGATTACAGTGAATGCCCTTTCAGATTATAGCGGCCACTTGGCACTCTATTAGCGGGAGACATGAGAGTGTGGCCGCCTGGCCGTCTTTCATACCCACTCTCTCCCCCTGCCCTGCGATGGCTAAGCCTCCCCCAGCCCCAGCCCAGGGATCTCTGTCCTGGACCTGGAAGTCGGCTTTCCCAAGGGAAGTGTTCATTCTGAGACACACCCTGAGAACAGAAACGTCACCAGGGGCCGCAGCTGAGAGTCGCCCACGTGAGTGAGTGGGGGTGGGGGACTTTATCTGGAAACTGTTCATGAGATAGATAAACGGTAGAGCACTTTTGGAGGAGGAAGACCGGGCCGGATGGGGGATGGGCTATTCATCAGTGCTGAAGTCTACACACCCCACCCCCTCCGCCCCCAGGCTTTGAGTCCTCTGGACCCTGACGCGTGCTCTTTGGAGCTTCTTGTGAAACTCACGGCTTCCACAGCACGCAGAGAGGCTGGGGCAGGCATGCGAGGAGGGACAGAGCTGGAGAAAACAGTGGAGGCTGAGCCCAGTGAGGAAAGGGAAAAGGAATTGCCAACTGCGTCCAAGTCTACAAGAATTAATTACACAGAAGGACCAGCTGTTCCCCATAATCAGCGAGGACAGAACAAGAGGAAACAGGCCTGAAGGACTGAGATTTAAATTTAGATATTCGGAAGGAGTTCCCAGCAGAGGCCTGCTCCTGGGAAGGGTGTGTGGGTGAAACCTCAAGCGGATTCTCACCTACGGAAGGCTGGTGCCCTGGAGCTGGCATAAAGGCAGAGGAATGAACAACTTGATTTTTCAGGACCAGCGAGTGTTGAGTTTAAGTATCGATTTTGCCACCAGGGCAGGGCCAGCTCCACGGTTTTTATCCTCTGTCCATGCCGGGCGCCACCTTCCATTTAAGCCTCCGCGGCTGCCATCTTGAAATTCTTAGGAATGTTTGAGCAAAGGGCTCGGCATTGTCATTTTGTGCTGGGCCCCGCGGATTATGTAGCCGGCTCCGCACCAGGGTGAGGAGGAAGAAAAGGCAAGGGTGGAAATTAGCAGAGGGTGAGCTAGGCTTTGCCTCCCTTCGATGGCAGAGTGGGAGGTTCAGATCAGACAGCCTAGGGGTGTTTCAGATGTGAGAGGCGTGGACATTGGAACGGGACCCGAGGAGGAAGAACTGCGTCTCCTTTAGGAGAGAAGGGAGGCAGATACCTGAGAAGTCCATGTTCCATCTCTTCAACACAGAGGGAAGAACCCCAGCTTTGTGGGCTGGATGCAGCTACGTTCTGCCTGGAGGAAGAAGTGGCCCCTCTGCCTCCTGCAGCTCAGGGCAGGAGGCGCCACAGTGCCCTGGGTTCCAGGCTGGATCCACCTCTCTGGGCCTCAGTTTCTTCCTCTGAACACCGAGGTGTTTACACTGGAGAGTTGCAAAGATCCTTCCCAGCCTTGTATGATCTTCTAAGATTTGGGAAGCTATCCGGTCTTCAGGCCCCGTCACCACAGCTCAATTTGGCTGGTGCCAAGGTTTGGGGAGGGTGTGGACAGCCCAGCACTTTAGGAAGAGGCTGGCAGACAGGGGCCTGACTTTGCGAGCCACCTAGTCACCTTTCTGCTCCTCTGTGGCTCCTCCAGGATGTCCTACAGGGTTCATCGGCTCCTGGCCCGCCCCTGAGCCTGGGATGACTCATCTCAGCATGGAGCCTCTTGAGGAAGGGCTGGCATGTCAGGGCAGGAGTCTGAGATAGACAGTACCCACACAATGCCTGGGTGGGTTGGCCTACAGCCTGGGCTCTGATGAAATGCTGCTCAGGACGGCCTCCTCCCTGAAGTCCAGTGACCTCTGGAATGTCCCTCCCCACAGGCCGCCTCGAGGCTCTGACTGTCCCCTACCCCACTGGTCCAGCCAGAGGAGGGAGAGGAGAGAGAGGGGAAGAGGCCGCCATGTGTGGACATCAGCCCCTTACCTGTAAGGAAGGGCTGCCGATACCGCCTCTGCCAATTCTCAGAATAAGATACCGCCTCAGGGAGGGAGGCCCAGCTGCGGGATAGGAGGAAGAGCATGAAACTAGTCAGGAGACCAGAGGTTAGGCTGTGTGACGGGGCCTGTTTCTTACCTGCTCAGAAATGGGTGCTGAATGGTGCCTCTCCTACTAAAAGCTGCCTGAGGGCCTTGTTATGCAGATGAGTGTGTAGCTACCACAGTAGACTTTGAAGTATGAAGCAGCCATTCTGAAAAAAAATATTCAAGGCATTCCTAATAAACACAGGGTGAAAATAAATAAATACACGGAATTCTCAAGGTTTCAGCTATTCATTTCTCTGACATTTACTTCGCTAACCTAAGTAATGTTTACAATGCTGTCTCCAGATGCTGTTCAGCTTTGTTGAAGTATAATTGATACATAAAATTGCAAGATATTTAAAGTTTGCATCACAATGACTTGATATATGTATACATTGTTGTTGTTGTTATTGTTGTAGTTAATCCTCACCTGAGGATTTTTTCCTATTGTTTTTCAGAGAAATTAGAAGGAAGGAAAGGAGGGAAGAAGGGAGGAAGGGGAAGGGGAGAGAGAGGAAGAAAGAGAGAGAAACATCCATAGGAGAGAGACACATTGACCCGTTGCCTCCTGCATGCTCCCCGACTGGGGCTGGGGATCGACCTGCAACCCAAGTAGGTGTCCTTGATCAAGAATGGAATCCAAGACCTTTGGGTGCTTGGGCCATCCTCTAACCACTGAACCACACCAGCCAGGGTGTGTGTGTGTGTGTGTGTGTGTGTGAACATTTAAGTACTCCTCCCTAAGCTAATTTCAGTTATTCAATACAGTGAGTCACCGTGCTTTACGTTAGATTGTGAGATCTTATTCATGTTATAGCTGAAAGTTTGTACCCTTTTAACATTTCCTAGTTCCTCCATTCATCCACCCCCAGTTCCTGGCAACCATTTGTTTATTTGTCTGTTTTGTTAATCCTCACCCGAGGATATTTTTCCATTGATTTTTAGAGAAAGTGCAAGGGAGGGGGAGAGACACAAAGAGAGAAGCATGGACGTGAGAGAGACACATCCATTGGTTGCCTTCTGCATGCGCCCCCACCAGGACGGGGGATTAAACCGGCCACTGAGGTACATACCAGCCACCAGAATTGAACACAGGACCCTTCAGGCCTTGGGCCAACGCTCTGCCCACTGAGCAAACCACGTAGGGTGGCAACCATTTTTTAAACTCTATTTCTATGAATATGACTTTTTTTTACACTCCATATATAAAGGATACCATGTAATATTTGTCTTGCTGCTATTTATAGATTTTAAAACTTCATAATTTAGGTCACTTAGTTTCTCTTCCTCCTAATTTTTTATCGTTATGTTGTTATTTTATAATAATACCCCTTTAGTTCCTGTTCTATTAGGGTCACATGGTACCCCTTGACTCTTCCCTAATTAAGCATAGTGACCTCCCCCCACCCTTCCCTAGAGCTGCAATTTTGTGCAAAAGAGGAATATGTGTCAATTAGCCTGGGTGCACAGTCCCCCGTCAGGATGGCGGGATTCCCTCAGGTGCTGATGAGCACTTTGGGTGGCACAGGAGGTCCTAGAGGCACCCAGACTTTTGTCCACTGAAGAAAAGCAGGGTCTGATGTTGCTGGGGTGAGGGTGGCCCGAGCTGGCCGGCAAGGCTGTGGGGGTCTGGTAGGCTCTTGGGTGGTGGTGCTGAGAAGACCCTTGCAGCTTGGGGATGGAGTCTGAGAGGCCACGGGGACTATTCCCAATGGGGAGGGCTTGGTATTTGGACAAGGATGAGGCTCCCAGGACTTGAGGGCAGGTACTGGCCCTGGCTGGGAGGCAGGTCCTTGGACAGAAGGGCAGCCGGCTGGGCGAGGCCAGAGGCCGGCGGGATTTCCTCTAGCTCCAGGCACTCGAGGGGTGGGACTAGATTGCTGGAGCTGGACACAGGAATCTGCCTTTGTTTCCAGCTTGAGGGGAAATGCCACAATCCTGCCCTCTTCCCCACCCCACCCCCAGCATCCGTGCCCAGGCTCTGCCCTTCCAGGCACCAGAGGGCCCGGTACTGAGGGCCTACAGCAGGCATCCTCAAGCTACGGCCGCGGGCCACAGGCGGGTGTTTTTGCCTCAGCTGCCCGTCCTGCTTAAAATAAGACATGTGCAGTGTGCTAGGAATTTGTTCATAGTTTTTTTTAAACTACAGTCCGGTCCTCCAATGGTCTGAGGGACAGTGAACTGGTCCCCTGTTTAAAAAGTCTGAGGACCCCTGGCCTACAGCAATCTCTTATCTCCAGGATCCCCCCCCCCCCCACACACACACACACAGGCCTCTGTTCCTCATTCCCCGAAGGCAAATCACTGGCCCGAAGCAGGAGACTGGTCAGATCTAGTATCCAAGGCTGGTCTGGAGTAAATTGCCGCAAAACAGCTGAGGTTTCAACCTGCTCACCTTTCTCCTCTTCCTCAGAGGGACCTGACTTTTCACAGTGAAAGAGGGTATCTAGGCCTAAAGGGAGGACCTGCGGGCAGGCGTGGCCCTCCCTCAGCCCCCTCACTCCTGCTGCTCGTGGTCAGCCAGACGCTGACACTTCAACTGAAGTGGCACAGGCGATGTGGGGAGGGGACGGTCAGGGAATGCACAGTGTTGCGCAGCGGAGGGGACAGAAGAAAGGGCTGGGCCAGGAGCCCCAGGCAGTGTGTGTGTGTGTGTGTGTGTGTGTATGTGTCGGGGGGTCCCCTGTCTTTATTTTTTCTTGGTCAGTGAGTCTATGTGCTTGTGTTCCTGTGTGAGGGTTTAGGTGTGCTTGTGCGTGTGGCCTCTCTTGTGTGTGTGTGTGTGTGTGTGTGCCTATGAGTTCATGGGCCAATGGGCCTGTGTGTGCTTCTGTGCCATGAGCCTGATGGTCCCTGTGGGAACCTGGCTGACCGTGTGTCTACATGTGACACTGCCTGTGTGACTGTGGCCAAAGCTTCACAGTCCATCCAACCCCAAGCCTTACCCTCAGGTCCTCCCTGCAGGTTTAGTGTCTTCCTTAACCATGAAAAGGCATGCTGCCTCCAAGAAAGGGAGAGCAGTGAGCGGGTCTGAAAGTCTGCCTGAACCCTGGCCAGATGGGTGTAGCTGGCTGACATCCAACAGGCGAGGGGTCCTGAGGATGGGGAGATGGAGGTGGAGGAGGGCCGGGCGGGTGGGGGCGGGGGTGGAGGGAGGGCCAGGCCTGGCCTGGTGGTTGGTGTGGTGGACGGTGCTTGGATGTGTTCAGCCGTTTGGAATGTATGGCTGCTGGAGAAGAGGGAATCCTCTCTAAATGCCCCCATTTGGGAAAAAGGAGACGCAAACCACTGATTCCTCACCTGTTCTAAGTCCTCCCTTGCCTCCTCTTGACTCAACAGGGATTTCCTGGGGTAACCGAGATCTGCTGCCCCTGGAAGCAGAGCAGCCCTGAGAGGAGGAAGGAGACGATAAGGCTCCTGCGAGCAGCGTGGACCTTGGTGGGGCCTGAATTCAGTTCCTTTCTGTCCACATTTATTGAGCCTGGACGGGCTGGGCACTGAGCCAGGGGCAAGGAGACAGACGGGGTTTCTGCCCACACAGGGGTGAGGGGAGGTTCCCAAGGAGCCCCACACGCCTGGCTAACAGCCCAGTATGTGTCAGGACAGCCAACCCTGCAGTCCCTTCTGCGGAAGCCCCCGTCTCCAGGGTGGGGGGGTGGACACGTGCTCACCCAGGGAGCAAGGTGGCGGCCTTCAGTGCTGGGTGATGGGCGTGGGCCGGAGGGGCCTGGGGTTGTGGGCGCAGGACCGGGCCTGGGAGGCTGTCTGGGGTGAATATGTGTTTTTGTTTCAGCCCCCCCCCCACCCGAATAGTATCCTACAATCACAGGGGAGGCCATGGGGTTCCAAGGACACGTCCTCCAGAGAGCTGCCCCGTGGCGTTCACCCTGCCTCGCAGCACAGTCACAAAAGCTCTGCTCACTGGGCGCCCAGCCAGGCGCCGCTCAACGCCTCGCATGCTGCTCAGTGGTCGGTGGCACGAAAACCCTGGGAATTACTTATAACCATTTGACGTTACAAGTGAGGCTGGAAGAGGTCCTCGCTGGCAGGGATGATGAGAGGCAGGACCAGGATTCGAACCCAGATCTGTGGGCGGTAGCAGGCAGCTTCACTGTGGCCAGTGTCCTGCACAGCCGGAGCCTCGTCCCGGCTCCCTGACCTCGGCGGACAGGCACTCAGTTGAGAAGCCTCAGGGGCCGGGCCAGGCGCGGGAGAAGCTGGGTGGTTAGTAGAGAGGCTGGCTGTGGGTGGCACAGGCAGGGCGGCCAGCAGCCCTTTCCTCTCTGGTAGCCTGCAAGGTGGTTAAGAGCTGTGAGAGGCTCAGGGAGAAATGGCTTAGCCTGAGAGGAGGAAGTGCGGAGCTGCGGGCCTGGGATGCTGGCTCCCGTGGAGATGGCCGGGGTCGGCTGGGTGGGTGTTCTCCAAGGTGGAGAGAAACATGTTGTCCACCTGAGGCCCAGTCCTTACTGGCAGGTCAGCCTCCCAGCCGGGGTCCACGCCACGCCCGCCAGGAGAGAGCACCCCAGAAGCTAGCTCTCTGGCCCTGAAGATGCTGCGGCCATCCCTGTAACACTCAGCCAGCTGGACGTGGAAGGGAGAGGCTCTGAGGCCCGGGGAACGGGGCCGTGTGCTGCAGGGGAAAGGACATTGGCTTTAGAGTCCCACAGACTTGAACTCCAAGTGCCACTTAGCCACTTACCAGTTGGTGACCTTAAGCAAGTCCCTCAACCTTCATAGCCTCAGTTTCCCCCCCCTAACAAACGTGGTGAGGATTAAGTGGAATAACGGTGATCTAATCAGGCCAGGCCCAGCGCCGAGTGCTCCGTTATTCCGTTAGTTCTCACAACGGCCCTGGGAACGTTATTATTACTTCCAGTCCACAGAGGAGCCTTGGGGTTCAGAGGGGACAAATAACTTGCCCGAGGTCATATGCCACCTTCTAGACAGAAGTGTGTGACCACCAAGCTGTCCAGGTCTGTCGGCGGAGCTTCTTTCCCCGTCTGCCCTGCCTGTGCCGGGACTGGCTCCACGGGAGGGAAGAACTCCAGCTCCAGCCTGGAGGCCCAGAAGCAGCTCAGTCCAACCCGTACCCCGGGGCCCTTCCACAGCACCTCAACTCCTGGTCGTACTTCACATGTTACAGAGCCCGTGCAGCCGTATTATCTGAGGGATTGTCTCAATAGCCCTCTTTCCACCCATTTAACAAAGGAGCGGGCAAGAGAAAGGTATGTGCCTTCTCAGGGACCACGCAGGTAGGAAATGGCAAAGTTAACCCTGAACCCATTCCAGTCCCCCACAGCTGCGTTCAGAACCCTCTGGAGAGAAACCACACACAGTCTATCGTTTTCACTTCAGTGTGTGTGTGTGTGTGTGTGTGTGTGTGTGTTTTCTCCAATTCAAAGAGCAGATTTATTTTTTATTTTTTCAAATTTTGGTAACACATGATTAAAAAGTCAAAACATTCTGTGCAGAAGAATTCCAAAAAATCCATAATTTCTGCAGATAGCCCACCACTGAGAAGATGGAGCATCACCCCCCACTCCTCACGTGGGTTTCCCACAGCGACTTCCTTCTGAAGAGCGCAGTATAGACAGCAGGGAAGACCGGCCTCTTCACTGAATGGGGTGGGAAAGTTGGGCAGGTGCATGCAAAACACGCAACTAGACCACCAACTTACACCTTCCACGAGAATAAACTCAAAATGGATACTAGACTTAAATGTAAGTGTCAAAACCATAAAAATTTTAGAGGAAAACATAGGTAGTAAAATCTCAGCCATCTCACAGAACAATATTTTTGCCAACGTGTCTCTGAGGGCAAGGGAAACAGAAAAAAATAAGCAATGAGACGACATCAAACTAAAAAGCTTCTGCACAGCAAATGAAGCTATTAACAAAACAAAAAGGAACCCACCCTATGGGGGAACATATTCACCAAAGATACATGTGATAAGGGGTTAATTTCCAAAATATATAAAGAACTTATACAACTCAACACCAGGAAGACAAACAGTCCAATTAAGAAATGGACAAAGGACCTGAATAGGCACTTTTCCAAAGAAGACATACAGATGGCCAATAGACATCTGGAAAAATGCTCAAGGTCACTCATCATCAGAGAAATGCAAATTTAAACCACAATGAGTTATCACCTCACACCTGTCAGAACGGCTATCAATAAATCAACAAAGAGCAAGTGCTGGCAAGAACATGGAGAAAAAGGAACCTTAGTACACTATTGGGAGGAATATAGACTGACACAACCACTGTGGAAAACAGTATGGAATTTCCTCCAATCAGAAAGAGTGTATGCACCCTTATGTCCATAGCAGTACTATTGATCGTAGCCAAGATCTGGAAACAGCCCGAGTGCCCATCAGTAGGCGAGTGGATAAAAAAGCTGTGGTACATTTACACAATGGACTGCATGGCTGTGAAAAAGAAGGAACTCCTGCATGGCCGCATGGCTCAGTGGTTGATTCCCAGTCAGGGCACATGGCCGGATGGTAGGCGCGGCCCCCAGTGTGGGGTGTGCAGGAGGCAACCAATCAATAATTGTCTCTCATCATTGATATTTCTATCTCTCTCTCTTTCTTCCTTTCTCTCTGAGATCAATAGAAATTTCTTTTTTAAAAAAGAAGCAACTCTTACCCTTTGCGACAGCATGGATGGACCTGGAGATTATTATGCTAAGCGAAATACCATACGATCTCACTAATATGTGGAATCTAATGAACAAAATAAGCTGATGAGCAAAATAGAACCAGAGGCATGGATACATAGAACAGACTGATAAATGTTAGGGGGGAGGGGTGGGGGGAATGGATAAAAGGAAGCGAAGGGGTTAGCTAAAGAACACAAATGCACAGCCTATGACACAGACAATAGTGTGGCGAGGGCCACGGGAAGGGGGGAAAGGGCTGAGTGGAAGCGGGCAAAGGGGAGGGGCATTGGGGGGCATCTGTAATAGTGTCAACAATAAAAATGTTTTTAAAAAACAAAGAAAGCAGGGAAGAAAGAGTCACTTTACTGTGGAGAAACATGACAAACACTACCTCAGCCACGTGGTCAAGGTCAACTCCACCATGATAAGTCATATTCATAGTATGTGCCCTTGATATGATGTGATGAGAATGGCCCATCACTTTTGTGATCTTTCTCCCAAAAATCCATAATCCCAGTTTAATCCTGAGAAAAACACCACACAAATCCTAGCTGAGGGTCATTCTACAAAATACCTGACCAGTATCAAGGTCATCAGAAACAAGGAAAGTCTCAGAAACACTCACCATCTCCCGGAATCTACAGAGACATGGCAACTAAACGTACAGTGGTATCCTGGATGAAATTCTGGACAGAAAAAGGACACTAAGTAAAAGCTAAGGAAATATAAATACAGTATGGATTTTACTCATAACTATGTATTAATATTGGCTCAAATTGTAACAAATGTGCTGCACTCATGCTAATAATAGAGGAAACTGGAGTAGGTATATGGGAATTCTCTTCACAACATTTCTGTAAATTAAAATTGTTCTAGTAAAAATATGAAGTGGGGTTTGTTGTTTTTTTAAGAGTCAAAAGGTTAAAAAAGATAGTCAATGAAAAGTTCCCCCTCCACCCTGGTCAGCTGTTCATCTTTTCCCCAAGAAAATTCCGTGGTGCTTTCCAGTGGGTTCCAATGAGACCGTGGGGGTTAGTGTTAAGAGCCCACCTTCTGCCCTGGCCGGTGTGGCTCAGCGGATAGAGCGTCGGCCTGTGGACTGAAGGGTCCCGGGTTCGATTCCGGCCAAGGGCATGGACCTTGGTTGCGGGCACATCCCCGGTGGGGAGTGTGCAGGAGGCAGCTGATGGATGTTTCTCTCTCATCGATGTTTCTGACTCTCTATCCCTCTCCCTCCTTCTCTGTAAAAAATCAATAAAATATATTTTTTAAAAAAGACAGAGAGAGAGCACCTTCCGCCTGGCTCTCACGCTGACCTCTGTCTGCCATTTTCTAGCTGGTGACCCTCGGTAATCTCTTACCCACTCTGCACTCCGTGTCCTCCGAGATAAACACCTCAGAGGACTACTGGGAATGTTCAATGTACATAGTAAGCACCTTATATTGGTTGCTTTTATTATCACAAATATACAAGCAAGTAGATTTATGCAACAAATACATTAAAAGCCCTAGCCAGTTTTGCTCAGTGGTTAGAGTGTTGGCCAGCGGACCAAAGGGTTCTGGGTTCGATTTCAGCAAGGGCACGTACCTTGGTAGCAGGCTCCTCCCTAGCTCGGACCCTGGTCAGGGCCCATGCAGGAGGCAACCAATGGATGTGTTTCTCTCACATCGATGTTTCTCTCTGTCTTTCCCTCTTTCTCCCACTCTCCCTAAAAATGAATGGAAAAAATATTCTGGGGTAAAGAGTCACAAAAAAACAAACAAAATAAATTCAGCCCTGGCTGGTGTTTCTCTGATTAGGGCGTTGGCTCATACACCGAAGGGTCTCGGGTTTGATTCTGGGTCAAAGCATGTGCCTGGTTTGCATGTTCCCTGGTCAGGGTTCCTGTGGGAGGTAACCAAGCGATGTGTCTCTCACAACGATGCTTCTCTTTTTCTCCCTCTCCCCTTTCTCCCTCCCTTCCTGAAAACATTGAGATCCAAGATTTATTTAACTACTTAATGAGTGAACCAGCAGGATGGATCAGAGGAAGAAATGAAAACCATTATTGACAGTCAGTGGGAAAAAAAGAATGCTGGAATAAGATTGCAAAGTTGATACATTGGGGAAAAAATATCCTTAAGGTGAGAATTAACAACCAAAAAAAAGGGGGGAAAAAGAGAAAAATTTCAAAAGTTATAAATAAGGCACACACAGTTACTCAGTGCCCCTTCAGAGATATTCTAGAACCATTGGCTAATAACCCCACCTATGGGTCATCTGGGGGAAGTCACTTGGTTTGACATGATTTCCTATTGATGGGGGCCCAGACTCTGTCAAGTGAAGAGGGTTAACCTGTAGAAGAATGAAAAATAACAAATCATTTTCATCTGGTTGAGGAAAAAAAACAGTTATGATTTTATTGCAAGGCGGGAATTAACCTTCTGTATCAACTTTGCAATCTTAGTCCAGCATTCTTTTTCCCCACTGGCTGTCAGTAATGGGTTTCATTTCTTCCCTTGCTCCATTCTGCTGGTTCACTCATTAACTAGTTGAATAAATCTTGGAACTTACTTTGTATTTGTACGAGTCAAGTTTAGCTCTGTGCAGACTTGACAAATAGTGGCATGCCCTATGCACTGTCTACCCCTTTGCTATTTTTCACTCAAACCTCCTATCAGAGCATAAAGAGCTGCCTTGCCCCTGTTTTATCACTGTACAGAACGCATCACATGGGTGTACAGCAATGACACCCAAATCATTTAGCCAGTCCCCTGTAGACACATAGGCTGTTTCCACTCTCATTGCTGCAAAGTGTCGTATGAATAACCTTGTGCATCGGATGACAGGCAGGAGGGGCTCCGCAGGGCAGGGCGCCTATGGGAGGGGGCTGACTCCCTGCTCTCAGTCCGGCTGGCCTAGCCCATCTTCCCCTGACTCTGTGCACACCCGGCCTCCTTCTCCTGACTCCTCCTCTGCATCCGGAGCTCCTGGTATCGCCAGACAGGTGGGGTCAGCCTGCAGTGCCCTGCAGGCCTGCACTCTGGCTCCCACTGGCTGGGAGATGAGGGCGCCTTGGAGAGGAGGACCTTGGGGACTTGGGGCTTAGGGCTGGCACTGTTCCTGGGATGTAGCCACCAAGGGCGCCTGCTCAACACACCTTGAGGACTCTGGTAAGGGACAAGGCCCCGGGGGCCAGGGACCACCTGTGGAGGCTGGGGGGCTGGAGGAGGGCGGGGAGCAGTGCCTAGCAGCTCTGGCACAGACTTGCTTCGGGTCCCAAGTGCAGGTGGGCAGTCAGGGCACAGAGTGTGGCAGGCAGTAGTGAGGAAGGGACTGGCTAGGCTGGTTGTGATGGTCACAAGGTGGTCCAGGACACCCCCATCCTGAGGAGACTGGGCAAAGGAGAGGCTCAGGGTGGCCTGCAATCTCTCCAGGAGAGATGGGGCAGCCTGGGCCTGGGTCTGGGCCATGAGCCGGGGCAGGGCTGGCCACACTGGTTGGTAGTGCTGGCTGAGCTGCTCTGCTTGGGGCCGCCGCTGCAGCTGCCGGATCCTTTGCGCGGTGTCAAAGCTGTCGGTCAGCACTGCCCACTCCAGGGCTGTCTTGCCCCGAACAGGATCCACTGCTGTCAGGTCAGCACCTGGGAGAGGGCACGGGGTGATGTAGGCTCGGACTAGGATAAGTGATTCGCAGAAGGGCAAATGCTTTAGCAACAGGACTGATTTGGGTTAAGTTCAAAACTAGAGGCCCATTCATCTTGTTACGGCTGGAATCTGGGAGTGGCTACAGCCCAGAGACAGGACCAGTCCCAGATCCCAACCTCTGTTTGAGAAGGTGAAGGAAATTGACGTACAGAGAAGGGAAAAGACTTCAGAGAGACATGTTGGGGTCTCCAAACCCCGAACAGAATAGGGACTCCTGAACCAAGGGGCTGACCAGGAGGGTGGTGTGCAGGTGCGGGGGTAGGGGGGACCTGCTCGTCCTTCTTTTCATCACCAAACCCCTTTAATTCTGGGCGGGGGGAATAGCAAATACTCTGAATCAAAGGTGGGGGTGCAGAATTCCCTCCCTTCACACCCCAAACCCAGTCTGCGGGATGGGGAAGGGAAAAGGTGCAGGCTGGGGGCAGGGAGTTACCAGCAGAGGACAGCTCCCCTGAGGGAATAATGAGAGCCTAGGGCTCCACCAACAGTGAGGGCTTCCCTCCAGAATCCCACGCAGCCACGCGTCTCTGTCCCGTCACTGTGGGCCTGGAACCCTAGCTGGGCAGAGCTGGAAGTCATCCTGGAGAAGGCCTGCGCCTTCATTTCCCTGGTGAGGCCCCGAGAGGGAAGCCACACAGCTGGTGGCAGAGCCAGGGTGAGAGGTGAGGGTCTGCCTCCGGGCGCCAGCCTTCTGTAGTTCAGTTCTCCAGTTGGTCTAACATATCCTCTCGCGTTCTTCTCTGGGACGTCCATTAACAATGCAAACAGAGCTACCTACTGCGGGACTGCGATTGTGAGAAGCTCCTCACCCAGGAAGCCAGCCTAGACGGATCCTCCGTCTCCACCTCCCTCCTGTCTGCAGCTGTGACAGCTGACTCGGTGTCTGTTGGGGTGACTGGGGAGGGACTGGAGGCCATGCATCCTGGTCCATGCAGGCCTATGCACCTGCCATGAGGAGGGCCGCCACGCACTCCGAGCGGTCCCGGACTGCGGCCTTCATCAGCGCCGTCAGCCCCCGCTGGTCTCGGCGCTCCAAGTCCAGGCCCGAGTAGTAGTTGAGCAGGAGACTCACCAGAGGCACGTGGCCTGCGGAGCACCGAAGGCAGATCTTGGATCCCAGGAAAGGGGTGGTGAAGCCCCAAACCCACCGTCCACCCAACCTTGCAG